>QEPC01009081.1:20503-40060 GCA_003113815.1 Sphenodon punctatus | reverse complement strand
CCCCCACCAGTGGCAGTCTCCCCCCTGCCAATCCCCCCATAACCTCCTGCTCACCCCTGCCAGGCTGCTGAGGATCTGAGTCTGGGGACTCAGCTCCGATAGGCCCCAAATCTGGTACACTCTGCCCACCCCAAGCCACGCCCCCTTATCCCGTTTCCGGCGCCCCGGCGGCTTTGCCGCCGGCACAGGGCCACTAACACTATATTTTCCTGGGCCACTTTGATTTCCCAATCCGCCCCTGCGCTTTGCCCAGATCAGATGAATCTTGTGACTCGGAGACTTTCCAGAGTCACAGCTTGGGCTTGCCGCCAACATGGCCCGGAGCAATCGTGGGCCAACATCTGGCAGTGCCTGCACAGTTGTGCAAATGAGGCCAAATCACGTCAAAGCAGGCCAAACATTTGTTTTTACCCACTGTCTCTTTGCCCAGCACTTAGGACAGTGGATTTTGTAACAGACAACACTGTAATAAAATAAAAAATAAGGGTAAATATGTAGGAGACAAAAGTGGGGAACCCCATCCCCCCTAAATACTGTTCTCTATTTTTCATACTCCTTGAGTCAGGACCTGGGATTTGATGAGCAGCGGATGGGCCTGCAGCACCAATGCTTCTCTTGCCTCAATCCCAGACACTCCCCTCAAGAAGTCTTACTACCCTGCACTAACAACACCTCCCTGCTTTCTGGTTGTCTGTCTGCCCTTTATAAGGCCAGGCCTACAGCATAAGAAGATGGGTGGACCATCTGACCTACTCCTTGTCTCCCTTTTGACCTTGCTAAGTTCCCCTTGTACCTTGTCACTGTGCCTTGTTGCCTTCTCTCCTTGTTACCATGCCTTGTTTCCTTGTGCCTTGACCTTCCTTGAACCTGGATCCCCACTCTGACCCTCCTTTCCTGCCCTGAACCCTGTGTCTGTCCACGCCCTGGACTCTGACCCTTACAACTTGGAGATTCACAGATTAACTTAGGGTGTTTTCACACATAAATGACGGTGCTGAGCACTGCCATACTTTAATCCTGCCTAGATCTGGGCAGGATTTGGCCCAGCCACCAAACAAACATGACGGTGGCCAGGCCGGGGAGTGCGCATAGAGTGGGCAGGGCAATGTGCAGCTGTATGTCCACACGGTCCTGCCCCGCACTGCTCAGAGCAGCCAACCCCCTCCCTGACCGGCAGCCACAGTGGCTTCTGAGACCCCCAGGGCTGCTCGGAAATGCTGCAGACGCGGACTGGGTTAAGTGTGTGTGGGCCATCAAACGTGATGAACCATTTTATCCAGGGCCAGTGCCCATTGTACAGGCCATGGTGATGATTAGCTCAGGCTGCTCCTCAGCAATGGTCCTGAGGAACAGCTAGGGCTAAGCATCGCCACGACCCAGGCCAATATCTGCCAGCCCACTTTTAAACATGATGTTGGGCATGAATTAATCCATGTGAAAACGGATTAGTCTGTGCTCAACGTCACGTCTGAAAACATCTTTTGTTTTTATTCAAACTAGAATAAATACCAGGTTTTGAGTTTTCATCTTTAGTGTTTCAGTGATGTTGTTATTTCAGCATATCCGTACTCTGTTTACTTTGGAGGTGATGCCTGTTTTGAATTTCTGAATGTGATTGCTGCAGTGGGACCAATCCCATTTAAATAATTTTTTTTAAAAAATCAAGCCCACTAAATTGTACTGCTGAAGTAAATGATATGTCGACTGCTGAAATGCCAGTGACTGAGGTCCCAAATACTGACTCAAGTGACTGATATATGGAAGTGAAGAAAACAAAGAAACAGAGATACAAGTTTCACAACAGCCATGAAAATGATTTTGGATACTTGTTGTGCGGTCTAATATTCAAATTATTTTGGGGTTCAACCACATGAGCTGCAGAGGACCTGATCCCTGCACACACACCTGTAGTGGGTAAGCACAGCCGCTACACTTACGGGGCCAGTACAGGTAGCAGGGCAGATGGTCAGCCATGCCACTCCCCCACCCCCCCAGCAAGGCAGACAGGGAGGCTGCTGTCAGACCTCCTGCCACGGCACAAGGTGGGCTGGGGCTCTAGCCATATGAGATGGTGCCCAGCCCTGTCCCACCTCCCTCCCCCAGACTGACCACTATCCCGCCTCCGGCTGTGACATGGCCACGTGGGACTGGAGCAAGTGGCCACCGCTCAAAGCTCCGCGGCGGACCTCGCAGCTTGGTGGGGCGCACAGCGACCGGTCAGATGAGCTACCGTGCCTTGGGAAGCTGTACCCCATTGTGGATAAGGCTGCTACGTGCTGCATCCTTGGCCTTTTTCCAAGCATGCAGCACAAAACAGTGCAGTTGCCCACCTTGCCCTGTGGTGGGGGGAATATCTGATGACTGGCTGCCAGCCACAAGATGCACATAAAGCTACACGGAGTGGTGCGAGGCTGCCCAAGGTGTGTGGTAGGTGTCTCATGTGGCCACACCCTTTGGGAATCCAAAAAAGAATATTGATTTACTTCCTCTGAATCTTGTCTCAACAGCGTGGCAGGGGGTGGGGGCCCCAGGGGTAAATCACTGCCGGCTCAGAAACCCCTGGGCTATCACTCAAGTAGGGGATCAGCAATCCACTCACGTACTTTAGTAATTGCTCAAGTCTTTATTGCTTGCATTGAGTTCCCTTATATTCCTGGGCTGCTGGCTTGTCCGCTTCTCAGCCTGCAGGCCCAAGTCAGTCCTTCAACAGATACAGGAGCATCAGCAACAGCAACCTCCCGAAGTCCATGCTAGCCAGGCCTGCAGGCTCCTGGCTCACTGGGAAGCTTTCCCCAGGAAACAGGCTCCTTCCTGGGCACAGCCTTCCCCAGTCGCTGGGTCCACTCCTGCTGGCTTTCCAGCTTTCAGAACCCTGGAGAGCACAGAGTGGCAAGCAGGCTTCCAAGCTTCTTCTCTAGCATAAGAACACAAGCACCATACTGGTGTCACTTTCAGACCTTGCCCTGTGGTTGTTGCCCTCCCCTCCCCCCTGCACATTTTTGGGCTGTGGGGAGGAATGCGTAGCCCAAATATGCGTGGAGATCAGCCGGTCCCAAAGCCTCACCCATCGATGACTTGGCCAGCAAAGCTGCACGGGATGAAAAGCAGGAACTCGAGCTCTGCATCTTGCGTGGCTTTTCCGGCAAAGCCACGCCAGGGGGGAGGGGCTTTCAGACCGGCTGATCCCCATGCATATTCCAGCTGCACATCCCCCCCCCACGCAGTCCAAATATGCAGGGGGGGGCAGCATGTCTGAAAATTGCCTGAGTCAGACCAATGGTCCGTCAAGCCCAGGAGCCTGTCCTCCGACAGTAGCCAATCTCAATCACATGGGAGAAGAACCAACAATGTGCAATCCATTCCCCATTGTTCACCCCCAGCTCCCAGCAGTAAGAAATTCATCCCATAAGCTATTTGGTTAATAGCCATTAATGGACCTACTCTCAAAGAACTTATCTAAGCCTTTTTATACTACTGGCCCTAACAACGTCCTCTGGCAACAAATTCCATAAGTTAACTATGCGTTGAGTGAAAAAGTACTTCCTTTTATTTGTTTTAAATCTGACGGCAGCTAGTTTCATGGAGTTTCCCCTAGTTCTAGTACTATTTGAGAGGGTAAATAACCGTTCCCTATCTACTCGTTCCACACCTCTCAAAATTTTATAAACCTCTATAATGCCCCCTCTCAGTCTTCTCTTCTCTAAGCTGAAGAGACCCAACTTGTCAAGCCTCTCCTCGTACGGGAGCCCTTCCATGCCCTTTATCATTTGTGTTGCCCTTCTCTGTACCATTTCTAGTTCAGCTATGTCTTTTTTGAGATGGGGTGACCAGCACTGCACACAATATTCCAGGTGCTGTTGCACCATTTATTTGTATAGAGGCATTGTGACATCCTCAGTTTTATTTTATTTATTATTATTATTGTTATTATTATTATTATTATTATTATTATTATTATCAAGCATTTACATAGTGCCAGCAATGTACCTGGTGCTTTACAAAGTAATTGAATAGACACGGCCCCTGCACTAGGGCTTACAATCTGAGGGGGGAGGGAGACGAAGGAAGGGGAACAGAGGGAGAGACAAGGAGTGTAACATTCACGAGGATGCGAGGTCCCAGGTGCACGTGCTTGGCTTAGTTACATTCTCTCTCCCTTTGTGAATAACTCCTAACATTCAGTTCGCTTTTTTGACTGCTGACGCACACTGGGCTGAGGATTTCAATGGGCATTTTTACACACATGTTAAAGTTCCAGATTTTTCAATCTTCTGGGTTTACAATTCCACAAGCAACTTTCGGATTCATTTTCCACACACACACACATACACACACACACACACACACACACTGCCCTGAGGCAGTTCCTGGATGCATTCTTTATATGCTTTATATTGTTTTTTAATTGAATTATTATTGTTTATTTTAATGTTTTAAAATGTTTTTAATATGCTGTGAGCTGCCCCGAGATGTCTGAGGCAGGAGGAGGGGCCTACAAATTTTAATATAAATAAATAAATAAATAAAATTCTTCACAACAACATTGCCTGGAGGCAGCCTAAAGTAGCCGCAGCTGTAGACGTGAGGGGCTGCCATGGAAACCAAGTGGCCACAGCTGCCTGGAGCAAAGCAGTTTAACCAGGAGAACCTTTTACACACAAATGTCCTGGGAGAAGTTCTACGCAGAAGTTCAAAGATCGGGATGTTTAAGATCTGGGTGAGTGATTTAGACACACAGAAAGTTCAGGATGTAACAGCAAACATCCAGGAGAAATGTGTGTGTAAAAAACACCCATTGTATTGTCCACAATCACTCCCATATCCTTTTCCTGAGTGAAAAATCCTAGCTTAGTACCCAGCATTGTGTACTCATAGTTTGGGTTATTTTTTCCAATGTGCATCACTTTGCATTTGTCCACATTAAATCTCACCTTGCATTTAAATACCCAGGCACCCAGTGTCGTAAGATCTTGTTGCAGTTCCTCACAGTCTGCTCATGTTTTAACTACCTTGAATAACTTAGTGTCACCTGCAAATCTGATCACCTCACTCTTAACACCCTTTTCCAGATCATTAATGAATACATTAAACAACACCGGTCCCAATACAGATCCCGGGGGCACACCACTTTTACATATCTCCATTGTGAAAACTGACCATTCAGTCCTACACACTTTGCTTCCTATCCTTTAACCAGCTACCGATCCATAGAAAGACACTATCTCCTATCCCATGACTATTTAATTTTCTCAAGAATCTTTTATGTGGGACCTTATCAGATGCTTTCTGGAAATCCAGGTACACTGTATCTACCGGGTCTCCCTTGTCCACATGCTTATTTACACTCTCAAAGAATTCCAACAGATTAGTGAGGCATAATTTACCTTTACTAAATCTGTGTTGACTCTTCCCCGTTAAGCCATGCTTATCAACATGCCCAGCAACTCTGTTTGTAATGGTAGTTTCCACCATTTTGCCCGGCACAGACATCAAGCTTGTTGGTCTGTAGTTTCCAGGATCACCTCTGGATCCTTTTTTAAATATCGGGGTTACATTTGCCATCCTCCAGTCCTCAGGTACAGCAACAGATTTTAGCGATAGGTTACATATTACTAACAGTAGGTCTGCAATTTCATATTTGACTTCCTTCAGAACTCTGGGGTGAATACCACCTGGTCCTGGTGATTTGTTAGTATTTAGTTTGTCAGTTTGCTCTAGGACCTCCTCCAGAGTCACGCTGATTTGTGACAGCTCCTTCAATTCATCACTTACGTAAGGTTCAGGTGTGGGTATCTCCCCAACATCCTCTGCAGTGAAGACCGAAGTAAAGAACTCATTCAGCTTCTCTGCAATGTCCTTTTCCTCCCTAAGCACCCCTTTCAGCCCCTGGTCGTCTAATGGCCCAACTGACTCTCTAGCAGGCTTCCTCCTTCTGATGTATTTGAAAAAGGTTTTATTAATAGTTTTAGCATCTTTAGCAAGTTGCGCCTCAAATTCATTTTATCTTCCAGGAGATGCTGCCTCCTTGGCTTCCAGACAGAGACTGCTCTCTGCCTTCCAGCTTCTTATATACCCAGTGTGGGCGTGACCTTGGCTGTCTGCCCTTAAAAGGCCAGTGTCCTGCCCACTCTGTTCCTTTTTACTCCCAGCCTTTTCCAGTTCAGGCTGGTCCCTCACTATGGGGCTGGCTCTGCCATGCTCAGCCCTCCAGCTGCCCCACTCAGCCCCCTTCATAAAGGGGCTGCCGCCTCACAGGACTGCTCCCTGCTACAAACAGCATCACCTCTAGGCTGTAAACTGCCAGGACTCTTGGTCACTGAGGAGACTCAGACGCAGGAAAAATGTCTCTCCCTAGCATTAGATTTTCTAATATTGCCTGTCTGACAAAAGTTATTTCTTCCTGGCTCCATTCCAGGGAGATGAAACTTCAGTTGATAATGAGACCTTTCCCCATGTCCCTCATTCTTTGGCAGCAATATTAACAGCAAGACGAATGGCTGAGATTTAAAAATAACCCTCTGTTTTCATCCACCTTTCATGCTCGAAAGGAAATTTGTAAATTGTCAAGTTGACTTAATTTTTCCTCTGGACTTGCACCTATTTGCTGTAATAAGAATTTCCCCCTTGGGTTCTCGTCTGTGCTATGTGGCAGGAGAAAAGGGATTAGGATTGCGTTTGTCTTCCTTTTCAAGTCTATACCCTTTCAGCAACTCTACTATCAGTCCTTGCTGCCGAAACAGCATTTTAACGTTTTACCCGAGGGTCAAGTATTCTATATTAAGTTAACTTTTGCCTCCACTGTCTTTTCCTATTTTATTTACTTCTGAATTGTCATGCCTTCCAATGCCAGTTACTCTTTTAGTTAGTTGTACAGGCAAATAAGCACTATGGTCTCCAGCACCTTCTCCCCCTGAGAAAAGAACAACATGGAAAAGGCTCTTCTTGTTCCTCCAATAACCACTGAGTTTAATGAGATTACCCTCCAGTTTAGGAGACATGCTTAACCTCTCACCACCAGGAGATGGGATTTCTTGACACTAATTGTTCTGAAAATGCTTTTGTTTGTTTTTTGCCAGAGCGATGAACCACTGGCACCCGGGGGAGTTGAGTGGTATTTAACAAAGCCATTTATTTGCAGTACAAAATGAGGCTTCGTCTACAGCGTTCTTCTCACTTGAACATTAGTCTTCCAGCCCCTTGCTTTGGCTGAAAATTGTCTGTAACCCAAGGTTTCCCATGGTAAATTGTCTGAAAATTGTCTGTAACCTATGAATTCAGATTCACGGTTCTGTGGGACACTGGGACTCAAAGCAGCATCCCTGGAAGTGCTGGACCATACCTAGCTTTGTGTGCCAACTGCAGTCCCTTGTTCCTTGGCCTGAACTGGGACTGAGGCCTTCTGGCAGTAGTCCAAGACAGACCTCCCTGTTTGTAGTGTTGGTTGCCCTGAAATTATTTAAGGCCACCCAACAGGAATCTGGGCGGAACAAACTGCCAGGCGCTGGATTTATGGGCATTCTTACATTGATTCAGGATCACTTCCAAGCAAGTTGTGGCAGAAATGGGTCCATGCAGATCTGGAAACAAGACTACTGGTCCAAAGCTGGGTGCAAGTTGGTTTTCTGGACCCTTTGCAATCAGGTTTTTGTCCAGAATATGGCACTGAGATAGCGTTGGTGGCCTTGGTAGACAACCTCCTCTGGAAAATGGATTTAGGACATCCAACACTCTTGGTCCTATTAGATCTCTCAGCAGCATTTGTTACGGTGGACCATGGGTTGCTTTTGAGATGGTTGTGGACCCTGGGGTGTATGGACGGGACTGTCTTAGGATGGCTCCATTCATTCCTCTTAGGAAGAAACCAGAGGATGGTGCTGGGGAAAGAAACATCTGGCCCCTGGGATCTCGCTTGCGGCATACTGCAAGGTTCGATTCTGTCTCCACTTTTATTAATATCTATATGCAACCTCTGGGTGAGGTTGTGACATGGTTTGGTGTGCGTTGCCACCAGTACGCTGATGACACCCAGCTTTATTCCTCTTTTTCGATGAATCCAGGTCCTGAAGTCTCAGTGCTTTCCCAGTGCTTGCTAGCAGTGAGTGACTGGATGAGGCGAAGCAGACTGAAGCTGAATCCTGATAAGACAGAGGTGATGTTGGTGGGTAGGGCAGCGGCGGTGATGACTCCTCTTGTGGAGGGGATCTGCCATCTTCTGGCCCCGCAGGTGCCGAGTTTGGGGCCAGCAGAGGGCAGATCCCCTCCACAACAGGAGCCATCACCTCCGCTGCCCTACCCACCAACATCACCTCCGTCTTATCAGGATTCAGCTTCAGTCTGCTCCATTGGACCCTGGCCCCCGTCTGGTTCTGTTGGACCGTGGCCCCCATCTGGATTGACAGGTGGAGGCGGTGGCAAAGGGAGCTTTCCTCCAATTACATCTGTGTGGAGGATCCAGCCATATGTTTCAAGCTCTGACCTGGCCACCCTCATCCACGTATTCGTCACCTCAAGGCTGGATTACAGCAATGCGCTCTATGTGGGGCTGCCTTTGGTGATGACTCAGAGGCTGCAGCTGGTGTAGAATGTGGTGGCCCGTCTCCTGATGGGGATGGGCCGTAGGGAGCACATTACACCAGTGCTCCAGGCTCTGCACTGACTGCCTATAACGTTCCGGTCTGGGTCCCTCCTATCTGAGAGACCGCCTCACTCTCCGGGCCGTGGGGCGACCTCTGTGGTCTACCGGAGGCACCTTCCTGGAGGTCCCCCGGGTGAACCGGGGGGCCACAATAGAGAGGGTGTTCTCAGTGGCTGCACCATGGCTGTGGAACTCCCTCGCAGAGGTAGCTCACCTGGCTCCCAGTCTGTTGGCCTTTTGTCGGGCCTGTAAGACCTGGCTGTTCATCTGGGCCTTTGGGGAAGGAGGGGAAGGGGGGGTTGCCAGTGACTTTATTTCTTTTTACTTATGTTTTTATTGTTTTAGTAACCCTTTTATGTATTTTTAATATATATTTTTTAAATGTTTCGTGAGCCATCCCGAGCTGCCGTAAGGCTGGAGGGCGTGGGATAGAAGTTCTTAAATAAATAAATGTCAGGATCAGGTCAGAAACTCAAAGCCAAAATCAAGCCACCAAACTAAGTAAAATCTGGAGAACCGGGTCGGAACTCACAGGCCATGGGTCTAAATCTGGAAGTCCACTTGAACAGGTGCTAAATCAAGGGATAAGCAAATACGCCAGAGCAAGGGGGAAAGTCAAGATGTCAGGGGCCCAGGAGACAATCTAAAATGAATCAGGAGAAGGGCTGGCCAAGGACAGGAATGTACCTACCTATGTGTTTTCTACCTCTTGTTCAATAACATTTTCACGAGACTGTATTGCAACGGTGACAGCTGCATTTATTAAATAGCATCCTGATATGTTTACAAAGACTGATGACCAATGGAAGGCAACTACCTCTAATTATGAGTCGCATAACCTCATCTACCAACTGCCACTCACAGAACCTCAGAAGTGAGCCCCCTTTCTTAAAGGTATATTATCACTACAGTTGGTGAGGTTAGAGCAGGTGCTATTCGAGGACTGAAAGAAGATGGATTTTCATATTTGTAAAGATAATTTTCATTCCTACTAATTAATATCCAAATTTGTCTCCATAGCTAATGTGCAATTTACCATTTATTTATTTATTTTTTTGTTTGTCTGCTTCATTTCATCTGTTACTTTATTCAATTGCTTCATTTATTTGGATATACTTCATTCACTTCAGAGGTACTGTTCAGCTCTAAAATAATACTGCTGGAGTGGACTGGGTACCAGATAGCAAAATAAAAATGAAAAGAAATACTTGAATAAATCAGAGGTGGGCAAATGGTGGATTGGAAATGGCTGCTTGGGGGCACGTCCATGTGGGTCCCTCATGAGCAGAAGAAGCCAAGCCACCATTTTTGGTGTTGGAGCTTCATGGGAGCGGTGGAGCAGAGTGAACCTACCAGTCCACCTGGGCGTCAGAAACCCAATGTGTGTGTGTGTAAGCTTTTTAAAAAAAAATTATTTAAATTTTTTTTCTACCCTGCCTCTCCTGCCACAGGCAGCTCGGGGTGGCTTAAAATCCATAAAATCAACAAGTAATTAAAAACAGCACATGAAAGGGAAACCAAACCCACCCGAACCCATTCCCCCCAACCCATCACCCATCTCCCCCACCAAACGCCTCCGAAAAGAGGGAAGGTCCAGAGCCAAATGGGCCTCTACTGGAAGGGAGTTCCATAGCCATGGTGCGACCACTGAGAATGCCCTCCCCTGCATGGCCCCCCGAAAAACTTGGGGGCCTTGAGCAGGGCATCCCCGGATGACCGCAGGGGACGCTCCAGCACGTGCGGGGGGTGGGGGGGGAGGTGAGCCGATCCCACAGTTAGGTAGGGCCTAGGCCATTTAGGGCTTTATAGGCCAAAACCAACACCTTGAATCAGGCCCAGAAAACTACCAGCAGTCAGTGCAGAGAACGGAGCACTGGTATAATGTGCAACCGCCAGCTCAAACCTACCAAAAGGCGAGCTGCTGCATTCTGCACCAGCTGCAGTTTCTGAGCCGTCACCATGGGTAGCCCCACATAGAGCACGTTACAGTAGTTCAGTTTAGAGGTAATTTATGCATGGGTGATGGTGGCCAGGTCCAAGTCTGAAATATATGGCCAAAGCCGTCGCACCAGATGTAATTGATGAAAAGCACTCCTCGCCACAGCCTCCACCTGGACATCCAACCGGAGCTGTACATTGGGGAGCACCCCCAGACTTCATACCTGAGAGACCAACGAAGGGGAGGCCCCATCAATGATGGGAGCCAACACCCCCATCGCCTTGCCAATGAACATCACCTCCATCTTGTCAGGATTTGGCTTCAGTCGATTAGCCCTCATCCAGTCCCCCATGGCTGCCAGTCTCCAACTAAACACTGGGAAGCCATCAAGTAACCACCGAGTAAGTACCAGGAATTTGGGGGAAGCTATGCTGTCTTGTACGAGGGACCAAGAGAAGCCACACTTGATGTAAGGTATTTGTTGCCCTCAGAAAATATGAACCTTTTGGTATGTGGCTCTTGGACTTGGGAATCCTTCCCCTGGAATAAATGAACATGAAATGTAATAGAAACAAATATTCTCAAGAGGAAAATGGAAGGCACTTTGTATTTTCTTTGTTTCGAGGGATGTGAATATATGGAATTTGCCAATGTTGGAACTCATTAGGGATGTGTGAACAGATTGTGGTTCGGTTGTTTGGTCGTTCGGTTTGGGAGCCGAGTTTGGGTTAGGTCGTTCGGTTTGGGAGCTGAGTTCAGGTTCGGTTCAGGGACTGGGTTCGGATTTGGTCATTCGGTTCAGTGACATTTGGTTCGGTTCAGCTGTTCAAAAATCAGTTTCGGTATTGGTCTAGGTATCGTGTGCACATGGTCCCGTGATTGCGTCAAAAATCAGAAACCAGAAATTCGAGTACGTGCGGAGCTTGTGTGGAGAGAGAGAGTGTGTGTGTTGTGGCTGGCTGGCTGTTTGGGTTTGTTTGGTGTGTTTTGACTGTGTTGGACTGTGTGTTGGTTTGGCTGTGTTGTTTTGGCTGGTTGGTGAGTTGGTAGGTGTATGTTTTGTTTGTCTGTTTGTTTGTCTGTGTGTTTGGGGGGGTGCAAATGAAGTGGGTGAAGCTGAACAGGGAGGACTGGTGGAAGGCCAAGGTGGCGGATCCAGTGGAGGAGGAAGACGTGACTGCCGCTGGACCTTCGGTGGTGGAGGTTGGCTCCTCATTAGAGGAGCAAGAGCAGGGCACAGGAGGTGCTTCCAGGTTTGTAAACTTTTACTTTAAGGACAAGAAGAATACTATCCTTTAGAGCGAGCTCACTGGCATACGGGTGGGTGGGTGGTGGGCAGTCAGGCACAAACAGTGGGCATCAGTGGGTGGCAGCGGATGTCTGTCACAGAGAGAGAGAGGGTGTGGGGAGCTCTTCCAGCAGTCAGGCACGAGCCAAAGGAAGCACCCACCCAAACACGTACCATCCCATCCCTAGCAAGGGTCTCCCATTGCCATCCCTAGCACCCCAAGAAGGACAGGATTTGCACGTGCCGGCAAGGGTCTTTCCAGTTGCCATCCCCCTAGCACCCCAAGGAGGGCAGGATTTGCATGTGCCAGCAAGGGTCTCTCTATTTGTCATCCCATTCCCTAGCATCCCCTAGCACCCCAAGGAGGGAGGACTAGAGGCATCATCATAAATGCATGATATTATTTAGGTGTTGTTTATGTGTTCCTGTTTCAGAGAGGGTGATGATGATGCCACCCCCGCCGCTGGTGCCCTGATCACCAGAACCCCAGCAAGGTGGAGGTCGCCAGAGCCACTGTCAGAAAGCAGGCAGATGAGGTTTGCGGTCTGGCAGCACTATGAGAGGCCGAAAGGCGCATTTGTCGTCTGCAAGGTAAGGCACGGGGGCTGGAACAACAGGGAATGGATTGGATTGTTGCCCTGTGGCCTGTTAGGAAGTAGTCCCCTGCAGAGAGAGATTGCCCACCCACCCACATGTGGGGACAGAATGCAGGCAGGGCTTGACACAGACCATTGGTCTGACACAGTCTGACACAGTATGGAGTAGCCCCATTCCAAGACTGCCCCTGCGCCATCAATCCTTGTCCAGGGGCAGCTCGGGGAATCCCAGCAGTGGAAGGTTCCCCTTGGTGAACAACAACTGTTACACCAACTTGGCCTCCAGCCTCAGGCGGTGTGGGGACCAAATGTCCCCCGCCATGGAGAACACCCACTCGCTGGGGAAACTCGTTGGTGGGCAGAACAGTATACCCTTGGCCACTTTCGACAGGGCTGGCCACATGTTGGCCTTGCCAGCCCAGTAGGCCAAGGGATTGCTGCTGGGATCGATGCATGGTTCCTCCTCCAGGTAGGTCTCCATGGCTGCTGAGGCACCATCGTCCTCCCTCTGGTAGCTTTGCTTGGGCACCACCTCCACCACTGCCCTCAGCCATGCTGCTTGCCCTATTGTGGAGGACCCCATGCTCCCCAGAGTGGCCTGCACATAGGCCGAGCTGCTTCTGCTGCTGCCAATAGGGGGTGCTGCTGGTGGTGATGCTGCTACCACTAGGACTGGGGGCAGGGATAGACCCAGCTGGCTAAAAGGGATGGCTATTCCCACAATCCCCAGGGGCATCCTGCTGCATAATCCGCTCTGCCCGCTGGACCATCTCCACCAGCTCACCCTTCCAGTGACCATAGAGTGCTGTCTGGCATGCCATGGTGCCCTTGACCCTGGGGTCCAGCATTGTTGCCAGGACATATTCCTCCCGCCGCAGGAGCTCATCAAACTGTACCTTCAGCTGCCGTGCCAGGTCAAGCCCCTCATCAGCCAGCTTCCTGCCCTCAGGGCCACAATCCCACCCCCCGAGAATCTCGTCCAGTCTCCTGTGGAGACTCTGGACCAGAGGGGTCACCTGGCTGAGGGTGACATTGGAGCTGCTCATGGTCTCCTTCATGGCCAGGAACAGTCTCAGGACGAAGACCGTGTGAGCCAGGATCTCCCATTCCGCCCCATTGTACCCTGGAGGTGCCCTGCTGTCCATCACCAGTTGAACCTGATGCAAGGCAGCTTTCTGCTCAAGAAGCTGCTCGAGCATCAGGAAGGTGGAATTCATCCTGGATGAGCTGGTGCACTGGGGAGTCTTGCTTAGCCTGCTTCTCCCGGAGGAGCTCGCTGCCCTTCATGCTCTGGTTAAAGAACCCCGCCAGCTTCCTCCCCCACTCGATCAGGGAGCTAAGGGTGCCTGCCCCAATCCCATTACCCCCCAAGCCCAGAGCATCCGTGACCACCAGGTGAAGGGTGTGTGCAGCGCAAAGGATGCTGGTGAAGCCCCTGTCATTAATTGCATTCAGTATATTGGTCGCATTGTCCATCACCACACACCCCTTGGTGAAGGGAATGCCTGGCATGATCCACTCCCTCACCATGTCGGTCAGGGCTGCCTTGAAGTTCCTAGCAGTGTGGGGGTTGTCCATGACTTGTACCTGAAGCAGGGCCCACCTATACCCTGCTTCGGGACCCCTCCTGCCACTCTCCAAAGCTGCCTCTNCCACCTATACCCTGCTTCGGGACCCCTCCTGCCACTCTCCAAAGCTGCCTCTGGGTCCTGCCACCAGATTGCCATCACTGCCAGGTAGGCATGCTGCGCAGTTCTACTGGACCACAGGTCTGTGGTGAAGTGCATGATGGCACCCCCAGCCCCTGTCAGCTGCTCCCTCACCCGCTCCTTCAAAGCCCAGTACAACTCTGGCACCACATTCCAAATCAGGGTGGTGCAGGACGGAAGCTTAAACTGGGGGGCCAGGAACCCAATCATCCACTTGAAGCCCATGGCCTCTACAATGAAGAAGGGCTGCCCATCCAGTGCAATCATGTCACCCAACAGGCACCTGGCTTTCTCTTGAAAGCCACGGCCCTCCAGCTGCTGATGGCCTTGGCAACTGCCCCCACCCCAGTTCCTCCATGGTGTGCTGACACTGCTGGCAAGGCTCCTGCTGCTGTTCTTCCCCCCTAGCAGGAATACTGCTCTTGCTGCTAGATGCAGCAGTTGGTGCAGGATGCTTGCCCGCTGAAGGAGGCAGGTGACTGGGCGCTGCAGTCGGGAACCCTCTGGCATCCACTTCCCCTGCCTTCCCGCTTAGCAGCAGAGTGCTGTGACATGATTTCAGGTGCCTCGCCATGGCAGTTGTCCCAAGGTTGGCGAGCACCTGCTCATGCTTCACCAGCTTATTGCACACAGTGCACTGCATTTCCCTGGGATCCTCCACCCACACCAGCTTGAAATGTGCCCAGACAGAGGATTTCCACCCCCCTCCTGCCTTCTGGCCCGCCTCGGGTGATGCAATGCTGCTGGGTGGGGCAGAACTTGGTGGTGACACAGCTCTGGGAGGAGGAGCAGCCATCACCTCATCTCCAGATATCTCCTCCGTGGGACTAGTATCTTCTTCTGCCTCACTGTCCTCAATCACTGTGATGTCACATGAAGAGGAGTACTGGGACTGACGCTTGACTGCCCATCATACTAGTGCCACTCTCCTCCCTGTGCCCCCTAGAGATGATGCTGCTGCTGCTGCTGCTGCTGCTGCTCTCCCTGCTGCCATTGCCCAGGGATTGGGTCCTGCCTCTACCATCCAGGGTGGAATCCACCAGCCCTGGACTGCTGGGGATCACCTCAACAATAGGGGACATTGGTGGCCCTGGAGGAACATTTGAAGCACCTGCTCCTGTAGCAGCAGAGACAGCTGCAGCCTCATGTACTGCTGCAGGCCTTCCAGTGCCTTGTGTGGCACTGGAGGATGCTGGCAGGAGGCACCGACAAACCAACCCCAGACTAGTGTCAGTGCTGGGATCCTCTGAACGCTGTCTCCCAAAATCATGCCTGCGAAGCTTGGGGTGTGGTGATGGGCTCTGGCGGCGGCTACTGCTGCGTGCTGCCACTCCTCTGCCACCACCTCTGCCGCGTGCCCCATTGCCCGCCTTACGGGCAGCAGACTGGCCTCTCCTACTTCCCTTCTCCATGTTTTCCACAAAATGCACACAAATATTTTTTTTTTTATATATATATATATATATATATATATATATATTTTCAATTTTTTAATCTAATATTATCTACACTAACTCTATCGTATTAACTATTCTAAAATCTATGTAAGTAAATAGTATATCTAAAGGCCTCGTCCTACAAACACACTCTAAAATATCAAAACTGAATAACTAACTACACACTAATACTATCTCTATCTCTGTAACTAAGCTAACTCCTACTCTCTCTCTCTCTCTCTCTCTATCTATCTATCTATCTATCTATCTATCTACCTATCTAGTTATAGTTTATTCCAAGGGCACTGGGAAAACCATGGCCCAATAATTAAAACAGCGATAACAATACAGCAATCTCCTATACGACCAAACCATAAAAAAGTAAAATGTAAACCAATATACAGGTATCATAGGCCATAAAATACCCTCACAGTTAAAAATGTCTTTTATACAGTTCCCATGCCCACTTGACTAGGTTTGTTATTTGCTCCAAGGATCTGGCCTGCATACATAAGCCAAAGAGTTGTGGCAATGCAAGGTGGACTTTTGCTGCTAACCTCGGCTCAAGAAATCTTGCCTTCAGATGGGAAGTCAGAGGACAAACAAATAGAACATGGTGTATCTCTTCCACCTGGCCCAATGGGAAAGTACAACTTCTTTCTGCATACGGTATGTTAGAACGTCTTCCCACCAGTACTTCTGTAGGGACTAGATCCAACCGTAAGAACGTCAAAGCTCTACAGAGACCATAATCGGACAACAAGGTTAGATAAGGTTCCAATGCCCATTGAAATGTAAAGGTCTTATACAACGGTACACATCTAAGTACTGCAGTTCGGCCCA
Source organism: Sphenodon punctatus (assembly GCA_003113815.1). Taxonomy (NCBI): domain Eukaryota; kingdom Metazoa; phylum Chordata; class Lepidosauria; order Sphenodontia; family Sphenodontidae; genus Sphenodon; species Sphenodon punctatus. The sequence goes on along the minus strand of QEPC01009081.1, from coordinate 23,614 downwards.
AGTCCATTTGTATTGCCTGGTCTCTTATCTGCTTAGTCAAAAGTTGCTTTTTAGCGGCGGTAGGCAAGGAAGAGAGAATTTCCGATGAAAGGCTCAGGGAATGGATTTGCCTCGTAACCTCCTCATACCAAGGCCCTGGGCACACCCATGACCCCGCCTCCCTATAGCAACAATATCTTCTTATAAGACTTCTAGTTTAAACCAGTAGTTCACTACAGCTACTAGAATCTTATCTATCTATCTATCTATCTATCTATCTATCTATCTATCTATCTATCTATCCAATATTACACAGGGATGGGGGGGAACACAAAGAAAACAGGGAGGGGTACAAAACTGAAATTAAACCTAAATCAATCTAATAATCCTACTCTAAATAAATCCAAAAATAGGGAAAGAGAATCAGGAATGGAGCAAATTATAGAGGGAAAGGGAAAGGATTCAGTGGAGGGGGGAGGAAGAACACAGGGGGGGTAAAAAATAAAAAATAACGACTAAATCTATCTAATATAATCTAAATAAATGATACTATGGAGGTAAATGGGTTGGCTGGGTGAAATAGGAGGAGGATGGCAATGGATTGGGGAGCTGGGAGGTACACAAACTGCTGGGAGAGGAAGCCTTTTGAAAACACCTGCTGTTCAGGAACAGTGACTAACTCAGAAGGTGTTGGAAGAGGGGAGGGCAATGAGTTTTGTTACTTGCTGTGCCTGCCTCACCGCAAACCCCATTGGCTCCGTGCAGCCTAGCTCATGGCCAATCGCAGTCTGCGAAGCCAGTGGTCTGAGGAGAAAAGGGATGGTGATTGGGCAGGCTGGCTGCTACTCCAAGCCTCTCCACCCCTGGTGTCTGGAAGTCTGCTCCTCAGCTGGCTCCCCCCCTCACTGTGTCAGGCAGGGGTCGCATTTCTCCTGCCCAAACTCATCCTAACTCGATCTGAACCGACCGAACTGTTCGGTTGTTTCAGAATTTGGTATCGTGTTCGGTTCGGGTTCGGATTTGGTCGTCCGAACAGACTACATTTGATCCAAACTCTGAACTTCCGAACCATGTTTGCACATCCCTAGAACTTATACCAAATATTCATTCACACCTTAGTATATTTCTTGTTAAGGCAGAGCCTTATGGGTCAGCTTTTCTGCAGCCTGTCAGCAATCAGTGTCCACTTTAATTGGATCAGACGGCAAGCTGCTTTCTTAAGCAAGAATATCTTCCGAGGGGAAATTTCCTTTTCTAGTAGACCCAGTTTTTCACATTCACCTGTTGGGGAAGCAGGGTTGCTGCTCTGCAGACTGTCATGCAGCATGAAGATTGTCCACTCTCTTGCGCAAGGCTATTATGACAGGAGTCTGTGTTTTTTCTGGCTGGGTTCCGTGAAGCATGTCACATTTGATGAATGTCTGACAAACGTGAATTGCCATCCGTGCTCTTGATTTAGATGGGAAGGAAAATTTGCAGGAGAAAGCTGTCCCCCTGGATGCACGCTGATTCCATGCCTCTCGATTCAGGACAGTCAGTTTGCAACCCTGGCTGAATGACGGGTCGATATCCAATAACTCATGATCAAAAGCTGGAGTCGTCTTAGTCAGCAGAGCTTGCGTTTCCTTCAGGGGATGAAGAGAGAGCACAACCTTTCTGGCAGAGATGCTATTTCCAGTTGCCTTTAATCTGAGGGCACTACAGGCACAGCAATCTTGGCATATAACATTCCTTACATTCAATTAGCACAGCGGCATAAAATAAAAATAGAATATTTTTGGTGCCCACTGAGCTAATAGCAAATTTCACTCATTTTTAGGTTGCAGCGACAGACAACGGGTTTGCATTTTTATTCAGAAATGTCACTCAAAGTCTTTCTGTTCTTCCCCCCGGGAAACTTTTTTCTATCTCTAATATTCTTAAAATTTGCCATAATGGGGCAGGATGTGATTCCAGTTAGCCAGCATCCTGTTTCTGACAGTGGCCATACCAGTTACTTTAGACCGTAAATAATTTTCTTCTTGTTGGCTCCTGTGAAAATTGGATAAGGATTGCAGAAGAAGGTTGGGGAACCATTTTCCCCTTGTGGGCCACTTTCAAAAGGCGCACAAGCTCCATGGGCAGAATAGGTGTTGGGAGTGATGTGTTTTTAAGGATGGGAAGAGTTCCAAAGAAACAAATTGTGCATTATTTATCATTATTGGTTAAGCATTGACAATGCTCCTGGTGCAGAACAGTTGTGATGATAGGACCTTTCCCCAAAGAGCTTACAGTCTAAAATAGATAAAGGAAGGGACAATGGATGTATTCATGAAGTTGAGAAGTTGTAAGTGCATGCACTTGTCTGAGTAACAGGGACAATGGGTGAAGCCACATGAGTTGCCTACTGCACTTTGGACAGCCTTACCCCACTGCGGGCAGCCTTACCCCACAATGCAGTGCAATGTGTAGCCAATGGCTTCAAGATGTTCCCCCCACTGTCGGAATGGGCAGGCAGCTGGCTGCTATGCACTGGGTCCTCAGAAAAAGGCCAAGGACGCAGTGCGAAGCAGTCTTACCAAAAATGAGGTAAGGCCGGCCAAGGTGTGGCAGCTCATCTGCCCGGTCATCGTCTGTTCCACTGCGAGGTCTGTTGTGGGGCTTTGAGTGATGGCTGCTCCCTCCAGTCTTGAGAAGCCACATCACAGCTGGTGTGAGAGTGTGGGAAGGCCAGGGGAGGGAGATGGGCAGGTCTGTGTGCCTGCTAGTGTGGTTGGTGTCTTGGACCACCCTGCACTGTGGCAAGAAGTCTGACAGCGGCCTGGTCGACCGGCTACCACATTAAGGTGGAGGGGCAAACACCTTCCCTGCTCCCAACGTTGCCGCGCAGTGTGGCGGCATCACTTGCTATGGGGATCAGGTCCTCTGCAGCTCTTTTGGCGGCACCCAAGGAGAATCATGGGGATTGACAGTCATAAGCAAGGAATGTATGGAGATAAAGACAAAAAGAAAACTTGATGGAAGAGGTAGTCTTTTAAGAGCGATTTTTAGGGATAGGCGAACGCAGTTTGGAATTCGGCCCGAACTCAGCCTGTTTGGATGACCAAACCCGAATCCGAACCTGAACAGACTGAACCGAACTCAATTCTGAAA
>QEPC01009073.1:379318-391923 GCA_003113815.1 Sphenodon punctatus | reverse complement strand
TGTCTGTGTGTCTATACGTTTATTGTGTGAGAGTCTGAGAGTGTCTATGTGTGAGGGTGAATATCTCTGTGTGTCTGTTTGTGTGAGAGAGGTTTGTGTGCATGGCAATGATCTGGGGGGGGGGGAGCTGAAACCACGGAGCCTCCCCCCCTCCCCAATCTGCCTCTGTCTGGAAGACTCTTTCCAAACCCCTCCCCCCCCCCACAGGCAAGGCTTGACTAGGCTGCTTCATCCTCAAGTTGATTCCCTTGCAATAAATCTGCAACAGATAATTATTTACCAAAGGAATGGAACTTAACTTTCTCTCATTGTGCAACTTTAGTTCAGCAGCGAGGAGAGGCACAGAATATGCACCACACACACATCCAGGCAATGAATGAACTAACCACATCTTCCTATTGCTCTGAGAGAGGGGAGGGGTGGGGAGGAGGGGAGATTGCCTGACTCTATACAGAAAAGAAAGTTGGAGCAAACCAGAGAGAAGAGAAAAGACTACCTTGCTCTGGTAATGGGAACCATATGGTTTCTTCTTCTGCTGCTGTTTAGAGCCTTCCAGGCTCCTCTGGAGAAGTTGGTACCTAATCAGTGGGGTGCCTGAAAGGGTAGTCCCTGGCTCTTACTGGAGCGGGGATGGGGGAGTGGCAGCGCAGTTCTTATCACAGGGGCATAAGATTTATTTATATAGGGGGGTTAGTGGAGTTTGGGGCCTCCTCCTGCTCTGATCCCACCTACCACTGGGATCCAGTGCAGCAGCTGCCTGTGGACAGCGAGGTGGAGATGGGGGAGTTCCTCCCCACCCCCGCCCTGACCCAGCGTGGCGACAGTGAGGACATCCCCACCACTCTGGTGGAGGGGAGCATTGAGCACTGAGTAGCAAGGGGGAGAAGGTGGACAGGTAGGAGGGGGGGGTGTCAGTGTGGGGATGTTGTGCAGGTAGGCAGGAGAAGCAGGGGTTGGGAAGTCAGGATGGGGCTTGGGAAGAAGCCAGCATGTGAATTAATTATGGTAACCAACTACAGCAGAACATGTACTTTGACACAGATGTTGCAAACAAAAGATGACTGTTGGACTGACAACAGCTGTGGATCAAACGGTTGGGGGTTGTGGCTATCTATAAAAAGGGGTTGCTTTCTTGTACAGGAGGGGCCTTCTTTGATACTTGTTGCCCACATGACTCCCATGTATGACGTTCAAAAGCCTCATCAGTACGACTGAAAAAAACATACCTTTTTGTATTCACTTCACATTCACATATACATTTAAGTGAATGAATACCCAAATTTGATTATGGTGTCTAAAAATTATTGTGTAAATATAAATTCTTGCCCTAGTCAAGACCTACGGTCATGACTAATAAAGAATTTTGATTGATTGATAAATTGATTATGGTATCAAATATTTTAAAAATGTTTACACCACACCGCTAGCCCTGCCTACAAAATGTTTGGTTGAATAAAAAGCTCTTTCATTGCCTCAAAAAAATTGCTCAGACTTGAGGAAGGGAGTTCCAGAGCTGTGGAGCAGCCACAAGAACACCTTTTGGCATGTCTTCAATGTATGGACCTGGTCTGCCAATGGCACATGCACAAGGGCACATAGGGGAGGACGTGATCTTTCCGATATGAGGCTGAGGCCATTTAGGGCTTTATAGGTCAAAACCAGCACCTTGAATTTTGCCTGAAATCTATCAGGAGCCAGTGCAGTCTCTGAAGCACTGGTATAATGTGCTCCCAGAGACCCACTTACTGAGAGAAGCTGGGTTGCTGGGTTGCGCACTAACTGCATCTGCTGAACAGTCATCAAGGGTTGCCCCACATAGGGGGCATTGTAGTAGTCTAGCCTCAAAGTACAAAGGCATGGATGACTGTGGCCAAGTTTGAATCTGATAGAAAGGGTTGCAGCCTTCTCAGCAGACAGAGCTGGTGGAAAGTGCTCCTGGCCACCGCAGCAACCTGATATTCCAGGCAAAGTGACAGATCCAGGAGCAACCCAAAGCTCCAGACCTGAGTGACCAAAGAAGATGGACCCCATCAAAGACAGGTGCCCCTGTACCCACCAATCCCCCATCAGAGGACTGGCCAGCCATTACTACTTCACTCTTGTCTGGATTGAGATTTAATCAGCTAACCCTCATCCAGTCCCCAATGGCAGCTAGGCATTGGATAAACACTAAGACCACAGGGTCAGATGAAAAAAGAGGCAGAGTTGGGTGTCATCAGCACTGATTACAGCTCACTCCAAACATCCATATGATCTCACCCAACAACCTTAAATATACACTGAACAGGAGGGGAAGGGAGATTTGGACCTTGTAGGATCCCACATGGAAGATGAAAGGACAACGAACAACCACCCATCCCCACCCCCTGAGATCTCCCTGACAGGAATCAATAGAACTACACAAGAACAATCCCATGTAACCCTGCCAGGTCCTGCAATTGTGTTAACAACACCTCATGGTCAACTGTATCAAAGGCCACCAAACCTTCTAACAAGATCAAAAGGGTACAATTTCCCCTATCAATCTTCAGGTGGGGATTGCATAACCAGGGCCAGGCACAGCCACAGTACCAAAAGACCAGCCAGAAGGGCTTCCTCATAAGGTACTTGTCTAGCAAGCAGTAAAAAAGAAGAAATCTCTCTACCTGTGTTGAGATTTGTCTTTTCTGAAGCTTGAGCTTCCCCAATAGAAATCAAGGAGTACAGTTATGGTGACTACAAACGAACTGCTCTCCAGTGGTCTGAGAGCTTGGGGAAAGCAAAATGTGCATGTTTAACTCACTACATTTAAATATGCACATCTCTAGTGTGGGTCTCAGCTGAGAGGTGTCTTTGGGGGATGGAGGGGGGAAGGAGGGAGGTCTCTAGCATGGAGATCGCTAGAGCCACTGGCGGAACCTGCTGTAAGCACATGAAACATGGGCGGTGGGCTGCCTGTTTATTAGGTTGGCTACACTGTATATGTCAGTGGCGCATGCTTGGGGGATATGAATCAAACACATGGACCCCCGTGTACTATCATCTCATTTGTTTTCACCCAAAGGATACTGGCATCCAGGCTACAAGAAGAGAAGTCTGAGGAACAATCATCTCTGCAGATTCAAACATTTTGAGATATTAGCATATTCAGCTCCAGCAAATCAAGTGAAAAGGCAGGTTCAATGATTCTATTACATGAAACTCCAGCTTCAGATCAGACACAACATGCATACACATGCTCACTCACACACATTCTCACGCTGACAGAAATTCTCTCTCTCTCTCTCTCTCTCACACACACACACACCCTTTGGACTAAAATGTGTGTGTGTGTTTGCTGACTCACATAAGCCCCATTCTTGGAATTTTCGGGGAGAGGGGAGGGATTTGTGGGGCACACGCATCCCACCTCCCTCCCTATAGTTACTAGTAAATATAGTATACTCCTATGGACCCAGCTTCACAATGTGCACAGCTAGGAAGGGTTCCATCACTTTCCCTTCCTCTATTTAACTGCTGACTGAGAGATGAACTGTTGAGACTCACTAAAGAAGGGGAAAACGCGAACTCAGACACTAGGGGGGCAAGACCTCACTCCACCACACTTCTCAATTTTTGCAGGTTCCAGCAACAACACCGTTAATTTAGGGATCAAGTAACAACCTGTTCGTGAAAGTGGGAAGGAACAATCGCCAACAACTGGAGGAAGGTGGAAGAACCTTTAGAAGAGCAGTGGATTCGATCAGAGATCTGGTTTAGGGAATAACGGAGCATGTTAGGTGCAGATACAGGGTGCAGTGCATTAGCCAATAGACTCCTGAGAGGGCGTGTCTGGGCACGGGGCTAGCCAATAAGCTGATGGTCAAACGAGTCAGTAGACAGAACAGGTGCTTAGTGCAGCACGCTGCTTCTCTGGCCGGTTGTAGAATGCTGAGGGGGTTCGGCTAAGTTAGTAAGTTAGCAGCGGGACCGAAGCAACGTGGCCGGGGGGGACCCAGCAGTGCCAGCACCCAGGCTGTTGTGCAATCAGGGCAGCGCCGTAGCAGGAATCTGAGCCTGGAATGAGGGAGCCGGGGAGTAAAGGGGGTTCCTCCCGGAGGAGACTCTTCACCTGGGGAGAGATCGAAAGCCGCACCGGCCGGGGGGAATCCAAACAGGAGCGGTGGCTGGTGATCGAGAGGAAGGTCTATGACATCAGCCAGTTCTACAAGCGGCACCCGGGGGGCGCACGAGTGATCAGCCACTATGCGGGGCAGGATGCCACGGTGAGACCCGGGAAGCTGCGCTGGGGTTTGGCAGGAGTGGATGGTATGGCGAGATCTGGGGTTCGCAGGGCAAGGGGAAACTTGGATGGTCAGTCAAGCTACCATGAGAAGGAACATAGATTATGTTTGGTCGCTAGCATCTTGGCATGGAGAGTGTGTGGACTGAACTGCACATTATCACGGGGCATGCTCCTTTTATGGTATCTCAGATACAAATGATTGCATATCTGTCATCCGAATTTGTTACACAAGGCAATTCCTGATCGACATTTTAAACTGCAAATTCCTTACCTCAGATGCTGTATGCTACCTGAAGGGGCCTATGTTTAAAAGAGTTTGTGTCCCTCTTCTGATCAGAGAAAACCCATTTGGGAAGCCCTTAGGGGTAGTGCTACCAATGAATCAGGCTTATCTGGTGTCTGTACTGGATAGGCAGTTTACTTAAGGGCTTACTGTTTGACCATTCAGGGTAACTGATGGTGTTTGCAAAACACTTAGCACAGAAACATGTACAGCTGTGTGGACACCTGGAGTTCCCTTCACTCCTTTATAGGGTGCTACACTCTCAGCTCACAAGCTTGCTTGAGGCTGCAGCCAAGAGGTGTTCCACAGCCATTAGTGCTCAGACTTTTTTCTGGATAGTTAGGGGAAATGGCAAAAGTCACAAATGGTGATTAGGTGATGCCTATGGTCATTGTGTTTTACTGTTATCGGTTCTGTTATCTGCAACAAGTTCAGGTCTCAAAACATGCAGGAGTTGCCTCATGCTGCTGTTTACAATGATGCCTGGGTGACTTCCTGGTGGTGGTGGAGCATCTAAACCACCGAAGGGCGAGTTTGCCAAACACAGACTTTGAAGTCTGGGGTAAAAACTAGTGCGTCTAAATCACCCTAAGGGTATGAGGAGCTAGGAAAAGCTTGACAGAAGTGGTAGGTTTGTGAGGGATTTGAAGATAGGGAGGGAGACAGGGACTCCAGGGAGCAGAACAAATGTACTCAGAGAGAGAGTTCCAGGCATGGGCGGAGAAGGGTTGGATATGTTTCAAGGAGTAAGGCAGTTGTGAGTCAGTGAGCATGGTAGCAGAGGAGGAGTGGAGTTCCCATAAAGGGGAGTGGTGGGAAACAAGCTCAGAGAGATAGGAGAGGGCAAGGTCATGAAGCGTCTTGAAAGTAAGGTCCAAGAGCTTGTGTTGAATGCGTTTAGGCAGAGGGACCCAGTGGAGAGATGAGAGGAGGAGCTTGACATGATCAAAGCAGTTGGCAAAGTGGCTGACCTTATTTATTATTTATTTATTTTAAAAATTTGTTACCCCACCCCTCCTGCCACAGGCAGCTTGGGGTGGCTTAAAAGCATTAAAATAAGACATCATAAAAGGTGGAAAGAATAACACATCCCACCCCCCAGTAGTACCCCCTCCCCCCCAACTACCCATCTCTTCCACCAAACTGCTGGCAGAACAACCAGGTCTTACAACTTCTTCAAAAAGAGGGAAGATCTGGGGCCAATTGGGCCTTTACCGGAAGGGAGTTCCACAGTTATGGTGCAGCCACCAAGAATGCCCTCCCCTGCGTGGCCCCCTGAAAAACTCGGGGGACCTGGAGCATGGCACCCCCGGATGAGCACAGGGGCCGATCCAGGACACAGGGAGTGAGGCAATCGCATAGATAGGCAGGGTCCAGGCCATTTAGGGTTTTATAGGCCAAGGCCCCAACACCTTGAATTGGGTCCAGAAAACCACTGGCAGCCAGTACAGAGAACGGAGCACTGGTGTAATATGTTCCTGGCAGCCCAGTCCCACTAGGAGACAGGCTGTTGCATTCTGCACCAGCTGCAATTTTCCAAGCCATCATCATGGGTAGCCCCATGTAGCGGCGTTACAGTAGTCTAGTTGAGAGGTGATGAAAGCATGGATAACAGTGGCCAGGTCAGAGTCCGAAACAAACGGCTGAAGCCATCGCACCAGATGTAATTGGCAGAAAGCACTCCTCGCCACAGCCTCAACCTGGAGATCCAGGTGGAGCTGCGCATCGAGGAGCACCCCCAGACTCTCTACCTGGGAGACCACTGGAGGGCAGACCCCATCAATAATGGAGGCTGCCAACTCCATCGCCTTACCCACTAACATCTTGGCAGCAGAGTTCTGAACAGAAGTGAGGGGGGCAAGATGAGAGCAGGGAAGGTCAGTAAGGAGGAAGTTGCAGTAGTCAAGGTAAGAGATGACTAGAGCATGGACTAGAGTTTTAGCAGTGGAAACAATAAGGAAGGGTCAGATCTTAGCAATGTTGTTCAGGGAGAGACAACAGGACTTGGCAACAGATTGGATATGAGGTTTAAAGGAGAGGGAAGACGAGTCAAAGATGGACTGCAGGCTATGTACCTGTGGGACTGGCTGGGTGGTGACACCGTTGATGGAAACTGAGAAGCAGGGGAGAGAGGAATGTTTGGGGGGTTGATTTTGCTCTTTGCAGCTGTTATCTTAGTTCTGTTATCTGCAACATAGTTCCTGTTTAAGACCTTTTGGGCAAATATGCAAAGCTATCCTTTCTCGTACTGCTTCCTCCTTATGTCCCTCCATGGCCTGAGATTAATCAAAGACTCCTTCATGCAACTTCCATCATTGGCCCAGTCCATACATCCTGGACACGTGGAGAGGTGTTCTTGGTGGCTTCTCCACATCTCTAGAACTCCCTGGCCCCGGGAGTTCAGCTAAGCCCTAGTTTGAGCATTTTCCAGAGGCAGTGTTTATTTGACCAGGCATTTGATAGGCAAGGGTAGATCATGTGAGTGTACTATAATGTATTTTATGGACTTTATTTTGTATTTTATCTTTTTATATTAGCTTCCCTGAGCCTTAGGGGATAGGGTGGGATATAATTAAATAAATACACAAATCAAGTGTACCTGAGCTGCCTGATAGCTAGGGTATTATACAGAACATTTAGTAACTGTGATGAAAAGGGTGGGGAATGAAGCAAGGTTTGTTCAGATTCTGCTAAACTTACTTTGTCGGGAAGGACTCTTTCCATTTTCAGTGCACTGGAAAAAGGTTCAGTTAGATGGCATAATACTAATGAATGGGACCATTGGCAGTGGAAAATAAGGAGGAACAATCTCAATTATCCATTACACTGAAGCAGTTAAGAGACCAGTTGTTGGACAGTGGTTTAAAATCCCAAGAAATGTTGAGAAAGTACCAACAGGTCCCAGAGACTGAGGACCGAAGAACATAGTGTGTGTCCTTAAAGCAGGAGTGGCAGCCACCACTGCAGTCCAGATTGCGACATCCTTTAAACTATAATAGCCTGTTTTCAGTTGCTAATAACTTTCTCAAACACTGTCCTTTTGGACTTAAGTTTTCCACATGTGACCTGCATCCAAGACTGAATTGATTTGGAAAGTGTGAACCTAACTTGCTTTAGTACTGCATATTTTGTTAAGGGGTTTGGAGAGGGTGCTTTTGTTTCACTTTAGTACCAAAATAACTTAGAGTCAAAAAACAAAATTTGGCAGGGGAACAATTTTTATTGAAAAGTATGGTTGTGAACTAGCTTTGAGTTGGTCCATTTGTGGTACGTTAAAAATGGTCCAATAGCCCTGACTTCCTATGTGTGGCTATCAAAGGGTACCTGTGCACATATGTGACTAACTTAGCTATTTGCTTCTGATTACTAAAGACATGTATTGAATCTCCACAGGCATATATATCTTTGTCAATGCATTTTATTCATCAAGAAGAAAACTGTGTTAGCATAGCATTAAGGTAAAGAACTATTCTCTCCTGCCCTTCCGTAACAGCTACATCACAATTTAAAGTTCTCAAATTCTGAGTTAAGGTGGTAGTCAAATTTCCACCTTAATTTTGCCCACTAATATGTGTGTAATTCTTGCTGCTGTACACTTGTCAGCTTTTTGATCAACTGTCGTCTCTTCATTATATGTAAGCGTATTACTACCACAAGCCCATTGTAAGCACTGATGATATGGCCTGAACGTGCAATCAGAGATGAAATTGGATAGGGTGTATGAAAGTATGTAAAAGCATGAGAGATGTGATAGTTGTGATATTTTAGAGTGTGGGTCAAGCTTGCAGTTGTTTCTGGTAGTAGCATGTTGGTTTACGTACAGCGGAAGAGTGTATAGTGATAGGAAAGTGAAACTGTAAAGGTAAGGTATATTTGGGTAAATTAGGGGTGAGGAACCTCAGGCCCAGGGGACAAATGCAACCTGTGGCTAATTCTTATGTGTCTCCTTCCCATTTCCTGGATCTGGTTCTGGCCTCAGGTCGGATCCAGTTCCTACCCCTAAGCACTGAATAACTGAGCTCAGGGTAATGGAGCAGAGATGTGGGCATGCATGCACACAAGGATAAAGGACAGATTCATGATCAGGACTTCCTCCTTCCAGAACATACCCCTGCCCCCAACCTCTATGCAGCCTTGGAGTTTGTCCTAATTTTCAAAGTGGCCCCTGGGAGGGAAGAGCTCTCCCACTCCTAGTGTAAATGGAAGAATTTTGCAAAGAGTGTAGGTTTTTTGTTTTTATACAGTATCCTTGGAAATAGCTATAGAAGTAAACAGCTGGGGTTATATAGCTGCCAGTTGCTAGAGGAGATGTGAGTATAGGCAGAGTGGCAAAAAGGATGTGTATATTGTATGCAAATATGTTGTGAAGTGGTTCTGAAAAACTATGTTTGCTGATGTTGCTGAGGACAGAAATGGAAGTGATGCTGTTGTAAATGTTTATTGTATATGAATGCTGTTTCATAGGAGAGGATCATTTTTAGAATGAAAGAGGTCCTATATGTTCTCTTTAAAGAGCTAAAAGAGGGCCTTGTGATGGTTTTGTGTATGCCTAGGGTGAAATCAAACGAGACAATAGCCTGCTGGAGTCTATGTTCAGTCTGTGCAGCCTCCATTCATGTTTTTTAGCATGTAGAGCTAATAAACAGGCAGGCCCTGCCTTCATTTCATGTGCTGGTATCCGTCGCCAGCAGTAGTGCCACTCTGCGCTTTCCCTCTCTCCAGCTACGGCTTTAATGGAAAGGGGAGTCACAGCCAGAGAAGGCTTCTTTCCTGGCTATGACCCTGCCCTTTCCATAAGACGCAGTGGTCGAGCTTTCTCAGCTGAGGCTGCTTGCCCATGTTACAGGAGGGGGGAATGGACGTGGGGATAATCATGGCAGGGAAGCTCGTGTGAAGCTCTACTGAAATTGCGGTGAGAGTCACTTGATGACATTTTTACCCCCAACACCTACCAGCAGCGTTTCATATGAGTTTCCACGTTGTGATTTTTGCCTCACGTAAGTTCCCTTCCATCCTGTAACGTGGGCAAGCAGCCTGAGAGGGGGCTGCAAGAGGAGAGAGCGTGGGGTACAGGAAGGACCTTCTCCAGAAGATCTGAGCCTGCACTCTTTTCTGTTTTTGAAAGGAACCGATGGGAGCACGAGCCCCATGGATTCTCCAGTGGAGTCTCACCCCACCCTCACGCCACTCGGCTCCTTTCCCAAATGGAAAGAGAGGCGTGCAGGTGCAGATCCTCTGGAGAAGGTCCTTCCTGCACCCCCTGCCTCGCTTCCTCCACTTGGAGTCTCCTGGCAGCTGAGAGAGCACCTCTCTCCTCTGTGCTAGGCATGACTCTTGGTGCTGGTGGATCTGGATGCGGGCAAAGCTGCAGGCAAACCCAATAATGACACATGGCGATGTGGACATCCGTTAACACGCACCGGCCGTTATGGCGGGCCAGTGATGTCTTGGACAACTCCATGAGTGGGGGTTGGGTGCGTGTGTGCAGGCTAATATTTGCAGACACTTAATTAGAAGGACAGGTGAACACCCACCTGATGGGTGCTAATGCCTGCTATTGTCTCATTTATTTTCACCCTTAGAAGCTGGCTATGTGTAGAAAGGCTGTAGGGTTGGTGCAGTGACTGGGGAGGTGTGGAGTGGATTTATTATTTATTTAAAAAAAAAAATATTTAGCAGAGTGAGAGAGAGTTTGGTAGGTCATGTGTAAGAATACAATTAAGGTTGTGTAAGTAGCTTGTGATTTGACCACTACCTTAATTCACAGTTACCCAGATTTGTGACATTTAAGTTGTGATGTAGCTAATGTTATGGAAAAATACAATAGAATAGTTCTTTACTTTAACTTCAAGTTAACAGATTTTTAACAATGGATTTATTTATTTTTTATTTTTTATTTATTTTTATACTGAAAGGGAATGTGGAGGAAGTACGTTGTAGAACAGGGATAAGTTACCTCAGACCTGAGGACCAAATATTGTACACAGCTAGTTTCCGGATCCTGATGCGATTTCTACCTCCAAACAATGGGCATTTTTACACACACCTTAAAGTTCCAGATTTTTCAATCTTCTGGGAGTGGGTTCACAAGTAAGTTCCAGATGCATTTTTCACACACACACTACCCTGAGGCAGTTCCTGGATCCATTCTTCACACACATGCTGCCCTGAGGCAGACTAAAGTAGCTGCAGCTACAGACGTGACGGGCTGCCATGGAAACCAAGTGACCACAGCTGCCTGGAGCAAAGCAGTTTACCAGGAGACTTTTTACACACAAAATTTCTAGGAGAAGTTCTACACAGACGTTTAAAGGGCCTGATGTTTAAGATCTGGGTGAGTGATTTAGACACACAAAGTTCAGCACGTAATAGCAAACATGCAGGAAAAATTTGTGTGTAAAAACACCCAATGAAAGACAGCTAAGAATAGGGGAGCAGAGATGAGGGCATGCATGCACACAAGGACAGGAGCCAGGTAGATGGTACAGATTCATGATCTGGACCCTACTCTTCCTGAAAGCAGCATTAAGCACCCCACCACCAACTTCTACATGGCCCTCGGAGATTGCATTAATTTTCCCACCCCTGCTATAGAGAGACACATAGCTAGAAAGTTAAAATCAGAACCACTCTCCATTATAAATGCTGGATTGTAAATCCCTTTTATTGAAAAAATCGCTTGAACTACGGTGCTGAAAATTTATCCATGGCTTATATTTGTGGAGACAGTTATACATACAAACTTTGAAGACGAGCGTGCCAGAAAATCAAAAGTTATAACTATTTAAAAGTTAATTGCTAGTGGTCAAAATGCACCACATCCCAAGGATTTGTTTTGATTGATATCTCCTTCCCCGGACGAGTTGAGTCCCAAGACTTCACAGCCTGAGATGCCAATCCAGTATTGTTGGAGTCTGATGTTGTTTGGTGCAGTCAATAAAAAATTATTAAAGATGAAATATTCAGTTCTGCTGGGCTAGCGCATGCGTGGTGGAGTAGCTGCTTTTTTGTTAAAAAGCAGCGTGAAGAATGGTATGCAACTCTACTTGGCAGCCAAGTTGCGAGACTTCTTTACAATTAACATCAAGAGTCAAGTTGCAAGATGATGTTAGCAGTGAGCCTGGGCAGCATAGTGAAGGGGAGGGGGGTGGGGGGTGGACTAGTGTCACCACCCCCTGCTCGCTTGCTCTGCTGCTGCTCAAAGCCACTGGTAGGCACCTGATTCAGGTTGCTCCATTCACTGGTACCTCTAGAATGTCCCCCCACCCAGCGGCGGCTCCTTGCTTTGGCGCTGGGGGCGGTGCCCTACAAGCCCCCAGCGCTGCTACACTCAGGCCCAGTCTCTTTTAAAGGTCCCGGCTCTCCCAGCAAGCCGCGCACAACAGCCAGACCCGGGAGGGACCCTGCTGTCAGTGTGCTGTGCGCGGCTTGCAGCCCCGCCCCCACATCATGCTGAGAGAGCCGGGACCTTTAAAAGGTCCTCCTGTCAGTTTCAACCTCCGCCGACGGGCTCCCCGGGCTGCCGCGCATGCGCGCGATACACACACTCAAGTTTAAACTTGAGGAGTGTATTGCGCGCATGCCCTGCAGCCCGGGGAGCACGTCGGCGTTCTGCAGGGCAGAGCAGTGTTCCCCTGGCTGCGCATGTGCGCGGCAGGGGACAGAGCACGTTTGCCCGCGGCTGCCCTGTAGCACGCAGGCGCAGCCGCGGGTTCTCATAGGTCGGCACCAGTGCCGACCTACCAACTTGCATTGAGTTTGGTGGGGGGCGTGGCCAGCCTGGGCAATGGATTCCAATGGAACCCATTGCCCAGACCATTGCAACTCTGGAGGGGCGACTTCTAAATCGCCTCTCTCAAGCTCCCGCCTTGCTGCGGCTGCGCAAGGTGGGAAATTTGTTGGTGGGTGGGCGGGGTCTTTTAGACCTCGCTCACTCACTCACTAGTCTCATCGTTGGCTGCTGACAGTGAACTTGAGGGCCCAGATCGCTCTGCTGTGTGTCTGCGAGGGATTATCAGGTAGGTAAAATTTATTTTTTCCCAAGGGGGATTTGGGGGA
>QEPC01009073.1:353837-364920 GCA_003113815.1 Sphenodon punctatus | reverse complement strand
TTATTGTAATAATGAAAATGACATGCACACCCCTACAAGGGGGCATGATTTGCCCATCTCTCTTTTATTGTTCTCTTTGGGTATGGAGTGCAGTGGGGATTTGCTTCTTACCTGATTGGTTTGTAAGGGGGCATTTCCCCCCTCTCTTTTATTGCCCTCTTTTGCACAGTGAGGATTTTGCCCCTCATCTACTTTGGGCTTAAGGGGGCATTTGCCCCTCTCTGATTTATTTCCCTCTTTGGCATGGGGTACAATGTGGATTTTTCCCTAGACTTTGTATTTTCCTGTAGTGAGATTAGGGGAAGGGGTTATTTAACCATCTGTGTTTGATGCCCACTTTCAGACGGCAGCTGGAGCCCAGCTATCATATCCACTGCTCCATTGAACCTAAGTCCCCCTCTCCTGTTGGAGCTGTGGCTTGGGGGATTTCCCATGGCTTTGGGGTGGGGTATAAACTGGCCTGACACTGTTGTTCACTTGGTAGGAGGTGGGGCTGGAGGCAGGGCCTGCTCACCTGGGCAGAGCTATACTAACTTTGGACTTCAGCCCCCCCATCCACATCACTTCTGGATCCGCCCCTGCAGTGGCATGCTTGAAGGTGGAGGGGAAGGATCCAGTAGAGAGGGAGAGGTTGATGATGTGCAGGAGGGAAGGGGCGACAGTGGAAGCAATGGAGGTCAGGAGGTGGGAGGGGATGGCATCAAGGGGGCAAGTGGAAGGGTTGGAGGAGGAGAGCAGGTTTGCTCAAAGGAGGATAGGAGCGGGAGGCGGGGAGGGAGTAGGAAGAAGAGAGGAGTGGGAAGTGATGTCGAGGCAGATCTTGTCTATCTTGGAGGTGAAGAAAAGGGAGATCCTGAGCAGAAAGGGTAGAGGGAGGAGGAGGACAGAGGGGCTTGAGGAGGGAGTCAAAGGTGGAGAACAGGTGGCGAGGGTCCCGAGAACAGGACTCAATACGGGAGGCGTAGTTATGCTGTCTAGCAAAGGGAGATAGCAGAAGTAAGGGAGGAGAGAGAGAAGTTGAAGTGAAGGAAGTCAGCATGAAAGAAGGATTTGCGACAGAGACATTCAGCAGCACGTGTGCAGGAGCAGAGGTGCAGATACTGGGGGTGAGCCAATGACTGGGATTGTGGTGGCGGGTGGGGCGGGAGGAGAGGGGGGTAAGGGAGTCAAGGGTGGAGGAGAGAGAGGCATTGAAAGCCGGGACGGCAGATATATTATTGTAATATATTACAATATATTCTACAATTTGTACAATAAAACCTATACAAAACTAATACACCTCCCCAATCTACCCCTGCCCATTAAATGCCTGGCCAAATAAATAGGTCTTGCACTTCCCTTGCCTGGCTGAATAAGGAGGTCTTACACATATGCTCAGACTAGGGCTTATGTGAACCTCCAAGGGAGGAGAGTTCCAAAGCTGTGGAGCTGCCATAGAGAACGCCTCTCTGCATGTCCAGGATGTATGGACCTGGGACATTGATGGAACTTGCAAGAGGGTGCTCTTACCTGATCTCAAAGGTCATGGAGGGACATAATGAGGAAGGCACTCCTTTAGGTAGGGCCCAGGCTGTTCAGGGCTTTATAAGTCAAAACCTGCAACTTGAATGGTGCCTGGAACACTACTGGCAGCAAGTGCAGAGTCTGAAGCATCAGTGTTATGTGCTTCTGGCGACCCACCCCCATCAAAAGGTGGGATCCACATTCTCCACAAGCTGCAGCCCCCAAACAGTCTTCAAGGGCAGCCCCGCATAGAGCACATTGCAGTAGTCTAGCCTTGAGGTAATGAAGGCATGGATGATGGTGGCCAGATCCCTATTTGAGAGAAAGCAATGCAGCTTTCTCACCAGATGGTGTTGGTGAAAGGCGCTCCTGGCCACTGCTGCAACCTGATGTTCCAGATGCAGCTCAGGAGCACCCCAAGACGATGAACTTGAGAAACCAGGGGAGGCTGTACCCATATCAATGATGGGTGTTCCAATCACCCCCTTCCAAGTCACAGGACTGGCCAACCAACATCACTTCAGTCTTGTCTGGATTTAGCTTCAGTTGGCTCACTTACATCCAGTCCCCAATGGCAATTAGGCACTGAGGGCATTTTTAGACGAGACAAAAAACCGCAGCTGATCCTTTAATAAGCCGCCTGCCTTTGTTCTCGTCTAAATGCTTCATGAGGTTTGCAGCCGTGTCCTTCCGGTTTGTCTAAATGCTTCATGCGGTTTGCAGCCGCATCTTTCGTGCGTCAAACCGGCCCTGCAATCCTTCCCCCCTCAAATCCGCATCAGCGATCTGCCGTCTCTCAAGGTAGTGAGACGGCTTTTGCGCTGCTCGTTTAAAAGCGCCCTGAGTAAGCACTCTGAGACTGCAGGACTTGGGTTGGATGAAAAAGATAAATAGATTTGAGTGTTGTCTGCATATTGATGGTAGTGCACCCCAAATCTACGCATGATATTTCCCAGTGCAATGAACAGGAAGAAAAATTATAACTAAAGCTGTGGAACCTCAGGAAGAGAAGTGAAATAGGATTTTTCAAGGCAACTTATGAACTGCCATGCTGGATCAGAGCAGTGGCCAGTTAACCCAGCATCTTTTCTCCCACAGTGGCCAGTACTGGTGCTTCAGAGGAAGTGAACAAGAAACAACGAAATTCATGGAGTAATCCATTCTTTTTCATGTACCCCAGATTCCAGCAGTCAGAGATTTGGAGACATTCTCCTCATCAGAGGGTGTTAATAAACATGACAGTGGCCAACTGAGGTCCGATTAGGCCCATGAGCCACTGGGATGTTTGTTGCTCGGGCCGCCAGATGTTGCTCAGGATCTGTCCCAGGCATGATGGTGGCAAGCCCAGGCTGTGATCTCTGAGACTTCTGGGATTGCAGCCTGGGCTAGCCGCTAACATGCCTGGGCAACAGCCCGCCTGAACGGGCCTAAGCAGGCTATCTTATGTTAGCCCAGTCAGGCGGGCCTCCGTGACCGCCCTCCATGGCTGCCCATTATAGGAGGGGTCTGGAAGAGTGCTGAGTGCAGGGGCGGGGCCAGGCGGACACACAGGTCTACATTTGTTGTGCCAGTGGACCAGGTCCAGATTGGTTTGTTGGAGTATTCCCAACCTGGGTCAGATTGTGATTGCGGGGCTTTACCATCACGTCTGTAAACATCCAGAGTGCATCATCTGAGTATCTCTGCTAACAGTACTGTTGCATTAGACAAATTAATGGATAGGTAATTTTTTAAAACCTAATTACCCTGTTGATCTTCACATGGCTCCATGGCAACAATCTCTGTAGGTTAAATGTGTGTTTGTGTGAACAAGGGCTTCCTTTTGTCTATTTTAAACCTGCTGCCAGTTAATTTAATTAGCCTGGAAAGGGAAAAATAACAGACTTCCTATTTCTCAGTCAAGAATAACATGGTTGGAAAAGAGCTGTTGGGCTTGGCAGGAAAATGTGCCACCAGTGACTTTGAGAATGTTTCACTGTACTCAAGTGGGTCACTAGCCCATTACCAGACGGAAGAACCCCAGAGAGAGAGTTAGAGGAAGAGAATGCAGGGCATGGGAGTGAGCAGCTCATTCAAGGAGTTAGCATGAAAGGAGGGGAAATGGGTTATTAGTGGCAGAGACTACAGGAAGAGGCCTTTTCATGACCTGATATAAGTGTGTATTTGAAGATGTAGGGGGGTTAGAGGTTGAGAAGTAAAAAATGGAATGTGGAGAGCAGGAGACAGACAGGAGTGAGGTTGAAGAGACAGGTCTTAGGACTGGAAGTAAACAGGAGATTGGAGACTTCAGATATTCAGCTGGGAGAGAACAATGAATTGTCAGGAAGGAGAATGAAGAGATGGTTTCTTCCTGGCAGAAGTGACATGAGGTCTATGGCCAGACCTCCTATCTGGGTGTATCATGCAGTTTATCTCTAGTAAGGTGCAGAGATATTCCTGTAGTATTTTGTCTCTTGTCTCCCTCTCACTTTTCATGGTCTGACTCTTTCCCCGCAGGATCCATACAAAGCATTTCATGTCGATGAAGTCCTGGTGAACAAGTACTTAAGATCACTGCTGATTGGGGAGCTAGCACCAGATCAACCCAGCATTGAGCCCAGCAAAAATGTGAGTATCTTGAAGGCCAGACATAGCATAGGCTATGTATTTTAGGGGTGATCAGGAAAATTTAAAATCTAATTTCTGTTTGTTGACTTACGCCTATATCCCCATATACAGTGCACATGAGATTGTGCCACAGTTCTTCATGCACTGTTGTTAATTTCAGCTAGAACTTTAACAGACCTTGTTTGGTAACAGTGTGCTGTACAAATTGTGCCCCTCAAACTATGAGGCTGCTGTCCAACCATTTAAATATGGAGGTCCTCTTATTACACACAAGTTTGTGTCTTCTTACAATGAAGGACACACCTCTGTTGACTGGGGTCACAGTCACTGCTACTTGAGAAAGCAAAACCTCTTGACTAGAGATTTCACCAACTGTTAAAATAACCACACTGAAGAATGGAGAGCACATCTGCCACTTGCATTAATCCCGACTGAAGAGACACCGCTGTGTTGTGGATGGGTATTAAACAATAACGGTGGCCTCTCTTCATTGTCACAGAACTCCTCGTCTTAGCAGGGTTAAGGCAACTTTCAGTGCCACAGTGATCCCTACGTGGAATGGTAATGAGAGAGCACATTGTTCTACCTACAGAGTTCCCACTTGCAGTGGTAGTTGAGCATAAATTGCTGGCTGCAGCCTCTTCTTGTGTTACCGCGATCCCACGGTGGGAATTGAAGCCAGTCATCTGCATGTTCCGCAGTAGCAAAGTGGCTTCTCAAGCAGAGCAGAACCTGTTGCCCACATGCTTCCCCCTACTCTCATGGTAACCTTTATTGAAATGATGCAGCAGAGTAATTTCCTAGTCTCCTCCTGTGGTTGCTGTGCTGCACATCCAGAGCAGAGGGAGCTGTAATCTTGTTTCTCCCCACAGAAAATGCTTGTAGAAGACTTCCGTGAGCTGCGTACCACCATGGAAAGAATGGGACTCCTAAAACCCAACCGGTTGTTCTTCTTCCTGATTTTCTTGCACATTCTGCTTCTGGATGCTGCAGCCTGGCTCACAGTGTGGTATTTTGGGACATCCTGGGTGCCCTTCCTCGTGGGTGTTGCACTGTTTACCACTGCCCAGGTAAAGTGCTCAAATTATTGAACAAACTCATTCCCCAGTGTGTCATGTTGCACTTTCAGGATTAGTGGGTCTTCCTAATATACATACTAAAGGCCTAAGCTCCTAATATACATACTAAAGGCCTAAGCTATTGATGGTTACAGGCTTAACTTTCATAGTTGTGCTATGAAAAGTGTGACATGTGGTACCGAGTTAAAGCTCGTGATCTGTAGTTTTGCAGAAAAAACACAGAATGTCAAAAAGTTGATTAGTTTAATCACAATCGTGAAAAGAAAGCACCATAGAAGGCCGGCAATCTGTCTCCCTGCTTGAAGGACGGAATCCACTGCTGGTGGGTCAGGGTAATGGTCCTGTTCACCTTGCAGCCCTCGACTACATGAGCCTTTTTGGTGCATTTGTCCAGTAGGTGGTACAGCTGCCATGATCCAGAATTCTCTTCATGATTCTTTGGTGTGGCATAGCACAAGGGACCGCTAGTCTTCAGTTATTCGCCCTGCTTTTGCACCTGTCGGGACCCTTTCACATATCCATTGAAAGGAAGCTGGATACCTTATTGGGAATTCTGTTAGCAACAATAATGTCAGTTTATGGGGAAATGATATAGAAAGCAAGCTGAATGCTGCAGAAATTCTGAGTGCAGAGGATTCATTACCTTTTTTATTCTTAGACCACGTTCACAGGAGAGCCTGCTCAACTCTTTCCCAGTGTGGTAGTTGATGAGGAAGTTTGCATTCCCACATTTTAACCATTCACATTAGGGCTGAAATGATAATAGACTTTATTCTCATAGAATTGGGGTCAAGATCTCACAGACATCTTCACCCTGATTCAGATTCTTGTGAAATTTTCTTGCTCCTCTCTCTCCTTCCCCACCCCACACATTCAGGCTGCTCTAACAGCGGTGAGAAATTTAAAGATGGAAGGAGGAGGAAGCCATGCTTTTCCCTGCCCAGCTTTCTTACTCTGTCTGGGACTGGCAGCTGTCTCAGTGGGGAAAACTTTCTGAAGGCAATTTTCAGGAATAGGAGGGGGGAGAGCAGGAGAGAGGGGGCTGATTCAGCCAATATCTTAGCATTCTATTGGCAAGCAGGAGTCAGCAGCCAATAGAATGCTGAAAAGTTGTGCTGAGCCTACCTCTTCCCATCAACTCTCCCCCCATCCTATCTGAAAGTCCTTTCCAGATAGGAGGAGGGAGAGCAGGATGGAGGGGTCAGATCTTGAGCAGTCTATTGGCTAACAGAAAGTCTGAGCACCCAATAGAATGCAGAAACGCTGTGTTGAGCTCAGCTCTTCCCTTCAGCTTCCCCTCCCATCTGGAAACAGGGCGGAGTACTGTAGCTCATTTGCACGTTTACCCATGTGATTAACTGGTCTGAGTCTGGAAACGGATGGGAGGGGGGAGCTAAAGGGAAGAGGCGGGCTCACCACAGCTTTTCTGCATTAGATTGGGTACTCACTGCTCAGACTCCTGTTAGCCAATAGAATGCTCAAGATCTGCCCCCTCCATCCTGCCCTCCCCCCAGTGGAAAAGACTTTCAGATGGGTGGGGGGAGAGCTGAAGGGAAGAGGTCTTTCAGCATTCGATTGGCTGTTGACTCCTGCTAGCCAATAGAATGCTAAGATACCAGCTGAATCTGCCCCCTCCCTCCTGCTCTTCCCACTCCCATTCTTGAAAATTTGCCTTTGGAAAGCTTTCCCCACCAAGACAAAGTAAGAAAGCTAGACAGGAAACAGTGTGGTTTCCTCCTCCCTCCTGCCATCCTTCCCTCCCCCCATCAGCACTCAGTATTCTGTTTTTTGAGATTCTTGATGAGAATCCAGCTGATTCTTGTCTCGTTTTCATTTGCAGAACAAGACGAGAATTGTGATTCTCGTTGAGAAACACAAGGAACCGAGAATTGAGTTTCAGCCCCAGTTCACATGTTCCCCTACCTTGTTTCAAAATTCCCTCCCACTTTAAAATTGACTGCAGTAGTGCTGTGACTAAGAAGAGGTGTTCCACTATTAGGCATTTTCCTTTTGTTTTTCTTATCAGCAATATTTTCACATTTGGCAGGCAGTGGGTATTCATCCCCTGAGGAGGGGAATTTCCCTCCTGTATTTTCCTCCACAGCAGTTAAGGGTGACTGATATGTGAATTAATCCATTCACACATTGAGGGAGAATGGGGTGAGGGATTTAGCCAATTGTCAACTGTTGTTTTTTTATTTCTGGCTTACCTTTTAGCGCTTCTCCCACATTACAGCCGGTATACCTCATGTTGTAAACCTTTAACAAGATCCACATTAAGATGGTGGATGTGATTTCTGCCAAGCTAATGGTCTCCTGTAAATCTAGCCATAGCCTATTCTGGAATATTCTTCAGTCCCAGACTCTTTTGGAAAAGATGCATAGAGAATCTTGTAGGAGTGCTGATTGTGGAGAGTTACAACAATTATTTTTCCATTTCTTTTACAGCGAGAGGAACTGTTGGGGGATGGTCAGGGCATTGGCTGTAGAGAGCTCATAGCAATTCCAGTTCCAGAATCCAGACCTTCCTAGCACACTACACCCAGATGTAGTCAGAGACAAGAGAGGCATGCACCTATGCAAGCTGCATGAAATGTGATTTATGTATAAATGAAGCTAATGCTGACAGCACTTGTGCTTCTTCAGAATATCCTATTATAGCCTTTTTCTCAGCCTGGTCATCTTCAGAAATGGTGTTGCTCATCTGTGGCTCCTTGTGTCTGAACTTTGGGACACATTGGGTGTCTTTAGATGGACTCCTGCTCTGTCTCACTCTGGGTGGCCTGCTGTGTAAAAGTGGGCCACCTTGGGGTGAGGCAGAGCAGAAAGGGCTAACTCTGCTTGTGGTGCTCTGGAACATCCAAGAGCACTGCAAGTGGAGCAGGCTGCCCAAACCCAGAGTCCTGGCTGGGGCAAAGCAATAGTCTGTTGCAGATGGGCTCCTTTAGCTCTGCTCCTGGTCCATTGCCCCAGCAATGCCATACAGCTATGGGGGGCATTCTAGAGCAGTGGCCAATCTGTCTGCACTATGATGTGTGGGAGGGGGGCACTGTGTGGGTGGACTGTGGGCCGCAGTGGCGTCCACCTCCGTCTAAAGCTGCTGCAGCTGTAGCAGACCCAGGGTTCGCCAACCCTGGGTCTCTCTAAAAGCATCTGTTCTGTAAGAGGCACACCTCCTTATGCCCACCCAGAACAGAAGCACTTAGGAGTGTAGCACCATAGAAAGGCGCAACTGTTCCTGCTGTGCTTCAGCTGGTTCCTACCTTCACAATTCTTAATGCTGAGAGGAGGAAACAAAAGGTCTCTGTGACTACTTTGTCACTAAATGTCCTGATTCTTGGCTCTCCAGCTACCGCTCCATCCCTTTGCCCTCTGTGGAAAAAAAAGTCTTCATTCAAGCTTTCCACATTGGGATGGTGATGTATTGGCATCAAAGCTTGGGAGATGTTTCTACGA
Source organism: Sphenodon punctatus (assembly GCA_003113815.1). Lineage (NCBI taxonomy): Eukaryota > Metazoa > Chordata > Lepidosauria > Sphenodontia > Sphenodontidae > Sphenodon > Sphenodon punctatus. Next base: position 356,275 of record QEPC01009073.1, on the reverse strand, counting down.
CTGTGAGGGGAAAGGAAAGACGCATGTAATTTATACTACCAGGGACCGCTACTCCAGATTAGAAACAGGAAAAGAATCATCGAGATAAACGCGGAAGAGGAACACACCTCCACAATTCTATTTCCAGTTGAAATTAGAGTCCTTAGAACTCTTATTTCCATGAAGCACATGAAGAATGGGCATGGCATTACCGTCATCCTGTAATGTGAGCTTTTGCTTTGTTTTCTCCGTGATCATTCTTTGTTTTTGTCTTCCAGGGCCAGCTGTCATGGTTTCAGCATGACTTGGGACACCTTTCAGTCTTCAATAAGTCCAAATGGAATCACGTGGCTCACAAGCTTGTGTTGGGCCTATTGAAGGTAGGTGCCAATTGCTTGGAACATTCACTGAAATTTCAACAGGTTTGATTGGTAAAAACAAGGTTCCCCTTGAATACAGGTATCTCAGCCAGGTTCTATGTTCCTAAGTGCAAGAGAAAAGGAGATGTGAAAAAATGATAAAGGAAGTGATGTTTAATGGAATCATATTTGTATCATACAGTTTCTTTCTTTCTTTTTTTTTTTTTTACAGGGACTGCCGTCAAGCTGGTGGAATAACTTGCATTTCCAACACCATGCTAAACCCAACTGTTTCCGCAAGGATCCTGATCTTAACATGCACCCTTTCTTGTTCACCTTGGGAAAGACTCTCTCTGTGGAGGTGAGAGAGTGTGTAGGATTTCTGGATATTGCTCAGGTTACTGAAAGGACAAAATTTTTCAAAGTCAAGTTCAAAGCAAAGAAGCTATGAAAAATTGAGAATTATTTGCCTAACTGTAGGAATTGGGAACAGCTGGGCCACCTCTGCTTTCTGGCATTCTGGAAAGCAGTAGGGTTGGGAGATGCTAAAGAAATATGAGAATCTAATCTCTTCCCTAACCTGGTACAAAGGGGATGCCAGGTAGACATAACACTAGACATCATTTCAGTTGCCCGTCCACAGGCAATACTGTTGTGCAATTAAGGCATGACAATTATTAAAGGATATCTTTAGAAGACTAAGCACGAATTAAGAAAATGCATGCAGAAGCCAAGGGGACACTGGAGTAAAGGAGAACATGAGAAGTATATGAGTAGAGCACCTGTTGATAGGAATGGGGGAGGAAGTTGAGCAGGGTCTCTCCTGGAAGAAAAAGAAGGGTGGGAGTAAATGATTTGGTGGCTATTTCTGCAGGCACAAACAATGATGTGCTCTTTCTGTTCCCCTTTATAGCTTGGGAAGAAGAAGAAGAAATTCATGCCGTACAACCATCAGCATAAGTATTTCATTGGTGAGTGTCTTTGCATCCTGTAGTATTACAAAGCCTTCATCATTCCTGAATTAATACACTGAGGGGCAGAGAGAGTGCATGTGCTACACTGCCAAAGCCTGATGAGTTTGAACTGCTTGGGGGAAGGGCTGTGCATTCAGGTTTCAATAAAATACAAATAAACACAAAAGCCCCTGTTGGCTTCTGTATATGAAAACCAAATGCTGGGGCAGTGTATTTGGGTTTCAACTGGCTCCAAAGATTCCTTTAAAAAAAAAAAAAATAAATGATCTCCAAGGTTTTGAACTGGACCCCAAAAGCTGCAGCACATATCCAGCTTGGAGCAAGGCTGCTCCGAGTTTCAACTTAGCTGCCTGCTTGGGGAGCCTGTAGTGAGTCCTCCCTGCCTGCAGGGGCTGCTGCTGTCTGAAAAGTACAGTCTCCAGCACTGCAGCCAGATGCAGCCCAGCCAGGTAGAAATAGGGAGTCTTTGGCAGCCTCATTCCTCCATCCCACAAGCTAGCGACACCTCACCTGAGCCTAGTCCCCATACTCCAGTCCCCATTTCCCACACTAGCAACCCTTTCCCTAAGCCAGTGACCTCTTTGAACTAGACTCCTGTCCCATTCTCTCTCAAGCCAGTGACCCTGCTGAGCCAGACCCATCCCTTATTCCTCTGTCTCTAAGCTAAGAACCACCCCCACCAAGCCAGCCATATTCTCTATCCTCCCCCAAGCCAGTGCCTCCTTTTTAAACTGGTAGCAGACTTAGCAGCATTTTAACTGCATTTTTCTTTCCTTATAGGCATGTTAAACTGACAGTCTCATTCCACTTTTGCACCAAAATAATCCATATGTAGGGACTAGGGGCGGGCGTGCCGGTAAATCCGGTATCCGATAATGCCGGTACTGGGCGTACCAGCATTACCCAAAATCCGGTCCCGTTACCGGATTCCCGGTACCGGATTTTTTTACATTGCAGCCATTTAAATGAATGCAGCGTGCAGCGGCGGCGGCGGGCGGCAGCGGCGGGGGGCGGTTCGGAGGCCTCAGCGCCGGCTGTGGCTTCCGGCGTCAGAGTCGCTCTAGGCCTTCCGGGGAAACCCGGAAGTTCCCCGGAAGGCCTAGAGCGTCTCTGACGCCGGCAGCCA
>QEPC01009073.1:309688-335902 GCA_003113815.1 Sphenodon punctatus | reverse complement strand
CCCCCCATCAGTTCCCCCATCAAACCAGACACCCCGCTGCCACCAAGGGCCAGCACAAGACATCTGTCCTCCTGACCAACCATATACCCCAATCCATAGAGAATCTCAATCCCCCCCAAAGCCCCCTCCCTCCCCCTACTCCCTCATACCCGAGGCCCCCCCTCACAAGGAAGCTCATCTTCCTCCCAGCGCCTTCCACTGCTGCCACTAGTGGCGCAGGGACGCTCACCCCCCATCCCTCTCCCCACCCCTTCTCCCCTTAAAGCACAAGTAAAAGAACTCAACTGCATGATACTCCCCATGTCCCCCTGTGGGCCCCAAAGGGCTGCACCCTTTGGCTCATGGTCTGTGGCTCGAGGCCTGCGGCAGAGCCTCAGGCAGCTCCCTTTATGCCCCCCCAAGCAACTTCCGGGTGTGGGTCACGGGGTCATGCCAGGACACCCAGCTCAGATGTGTTGACTTCCATGCCCTCCCCCACCCCCAAGTTTAACTTGCTGTTCTTGTTCTCCCCACAGGTGAAAGCAGCAGTGGATCGAGGCGGCAGCTGAGCCGGCGGCGACGGGTCCCGGTAGCAACACAGCAGCGCAGCACAGCAGGTTCCAGCAGATGGAATTGCAGGTAAGTCTTTCAGATGGGTCTATCAGATGAGTCATTCCTGCTTCTGGTTTGAGAAATTGGAGATCTTTTTAACCCCACTAATCTAAGGGCAGTCACTCCTCTCAGCTGTTTTGAATGCACTGCATCTTCTAAGTCTCATGCATTAATCTCTGTCACCATCATGTGGTCATTTCTTGTTAATTACTTCAGACAAAGCACTTTTCTAGAGGAAGTTCTGTATTTGCTGTTCACTGATGGTTATTGGCTTGCTTACATTGCACTACAGAGTTATGAGATACACATCTCCACTGTGTGTTCCTTTCCTTGACACAGGGCCACTGGCGGGGGGAGGGAGGGTTGCTGTGCTCTGAATTAACATTTTTAATTTTTAGTTTTAAATTTTAGGGACACTTTCTTATTTGGGAGAAGGAGTTAGAGATGGAAAGGCAGGTAGTCTAGAAGGTCTCAATGGCTCACAGATTGTAAACATAACAGGAGAAGTGGTTAAATTCACTTTGGTCATGGCTGGTTCCCTGATTCTGTTTTTTGACTCTTTTTTTAAAAAAATAAAAAAGAAGAATCTCACAGTTATTTGAAATCCTAATGAGCTTATATTCAGCATACAAGAACTGCTTGGTCTCCATCTATTATGTTTGGGACCAACATGGAAACCATCTTCTATCTAGACAGATACAAGGTGCAGAGATACCATTGTAGAAAGTTAATTTTAAGTAGTTAATAAGTTAATTAACATAAATTTCTTATTGGGCTATTTGTGTACTTGAAATTAACTATGTGTTTAAGTGCTTTGAGGGATCAAGCCTAGAAATACTTGCCTGATCAAGGGACCATTCCAAAGTCTGGCATTGCTCAGCTCATGCTGTCCAGATTCATTGCAACAGCTAAAAGACAATGAGAGTTCAAGAACATTAGCAATCCCTAGAAGCTTCATCTACAGAAAAGGTAAGTGCAAGAAATGCAGATTGATTACATATCATGCACAGACCACAAGGCTACCTAATTTGAGAGTACTATGGCAACCTTTAACGTGTCAGTATTTTTAAAATGTTCTCACTCTTGAATATGTTGAGTTATTTCCTGTATTTAGTGCATTTATTTCCTATCTTAATTATCAGAGAAACTTTGGTATCTCGGATAATGCTGTTGGACAACTTCTGGCAAGTACAGATTTCTTTTCCATGGCAGTGATTGCTTTTCACGATACAAATTTGTGCAGTTTTAAAGGCTGTTTTTGCTACTTTACAGAGCATAATTGTACAAAATTAGGGTCACAAAAGAGGAGTAATCAATTTACAAACCAGTGATAAGGCACAATATTAACTTAAACACCCATCCCTGAGTCACCGCTTCTAACTATGAATTTTGTGAAGGCAACTAGATAAATAACAACAATGCTTCAATTGAAATAGCTCCGAATAATCAGGGACAGCCAACAAAACAACAGCAAAATATTTTTTTCATTATTCTAATAGAGATCTACACACACGGGCATTACTTTATTTCATATAAAAATTCCCCATATCAATATATGATACTGAGTATACATGGGGACTAAAAGTTGTGGCAAATAGTACCATGTAGTAACTAAAAATATACAGAACTTTCACCTTAACAATAACAATAAAGATAATAGCAGCTTAGCAAGTATATTCACATGGTTCTTGTGCACTTAAGACATTGTCTCATTGCCACACAGAGAATAACTGAGTATGCATTCGTTAAACAAATTCAACTCCATCTTGGTTACCAGTAGGATTGTGGCTATTTCTAGTAGCTCAAGAACAGCTTTTAGTATTGCACAAGATGCCTGCAGGCAATCATAGTTTATTCTGCATACATTTATATAAATAAAACAAGATACAGAGCAGTCCACCAGGCACTGACAAGTCAAAGACTCTGCGAATAGCTGCTCATAACTATCATGACATCATTTTTAATAAAACAGCCACACCTTCAGTTGCCTACCACATAGCTGCATCTTGCAGCATCAAATTGCAACATCTCATTGTGTAACAATTTGTGCTTTCACAGTCTGGTTGCTCAAAATTAGGGATGGGCGAACGCGGTTCAGAAGTTTGGACTGAACTCAAATAGTTCGGTTGACCAAACCAAACGTGTGAACCAAACTTGAATTTGAACGTTCGGTTTGGATGCATTCGTTGAGTTCGGAATTGAATTTCCATTGGTTTCAATGGAAAACACATTATAGGCTGTAATGTTTCTGTTTTTTAATGCTATATGGCTGTAAATTTGAGTGCCTATACCTCCAATAGAAAGCATTATGTGTACCAAACTTTGAAACAATTGAATAAAGGAATTCGATTTTAGAAGCAGTTGAATTATTGTATTTTGCAATATTCTACATATACATTCTTAGCTGTAACTACTTTGCCTCACATCTAATGTAGGTGAAACTTGTCCAGTTTATACCCCTTCCAATATTAACTATCTTTGCCAAATTTTAGAAGGATTGGAAAAAGGGTCTTGGTGGTATAAGCAATTAACATATAAATGTATGTCTGACAATAACATCTTTGTGGTCCAACCAGTGTACAAGAAATTTGGCAGAGATATATATTACACTTTCATGATAATATCTACCAAATATCAGAAAGATTTTATAAAGGGTCCCAATTTTATATGCCTGTACAACATATGTAGAGAAAGGGCCTATGCCTGGGATTCTCTTATGTCACTGTGGTATAAGATTGGTTTGTGATGTGAATTGGCCAACAGAAATGTCAACCAAATATCCTCATTCTGTGCTGAGACCATCCAAACATATCTTCCCCCACTTGTTTCTGGGAAGTCAGAAGCATCTGTTTAGGAAAGAGTCAATAGAGATTCTCTTATGTCATCTGTCTCAGTGCTGCAGAATATTCCTCCTACAGTCTCTCTCCCCCTGCCATGCAGGGTGCCTGCCTCTGACTGGCACTGAATATGCTGATATTCATGGGGACAACATTAATTGCTTATATAATTGGGGCCCTTTATCAAAATCTCCTGTACATTTGCTGAAATAGCAGGAAAGGTATTTGATACATTCTTGAGAAATATCCTGTAAACAGAATGGAATATCAAAATGTTACAGCTGGAAATGTATTGTCAGGTTACTGTCTTATACCCTTGGCACCCTTTATCCACTCTTTCTAAAAATTGGCAGAAATATTAAGCATATGGAGGGACGTATTATGTACAAGTTTCATGAATATTGGATGCAAGATAAAGATGCTGTAGCCATGAATGTGTATGGAGCTTTTCTTAAAATCACAATATTCAATTGCTTCTAAAATTGGTTACCTTTATCTAATTGTTTCGAAGTTCGGTACACATAGTGCCTTCTATCGGATACAATCTCTCCAAATTCCATCAAAATCGAATAAGAAACAAAAATGTTATAGTGGGAAATATGTTTTTCAGTTTTTTCCCTTTATTTCAAAAACCAAATGTCATTTTCAGTTCCCGATTGCACCAAACTAAAACCCGAACCGAGCCCGATTGAACCAAATACCGAATCTGAACTCAAAGTTCAATCCGAATGACCGAACATCCAAACCTGGTTCTGTTCACATATCCCTACTCAAAATGTGTATTTGGAAATGAAACTTCAAATGACTTTTTTGATAACACTGCTCTCCATTGAACAGTAATCTCCAGATAGATAGGCTCCATATAGTTCATTCATAACCCTTGGGATAATTATATACAACGTGTACAATTAACCACTTTGACAAAGTGAGATATTCCTTGTAGACAGAGGGTGCAATCTAATAATCCATGTACACTGCCCCCTTCATGCACCACACAGCCAGAAAACCTTGGTTCCATGTGAGTCTTGTGGTGCTTGTTCCATTTGGTCTGTGATTTTTATGTTATGTGTTATGCTTAGGAGTCACTTGAATGTTGTATTTCGAGTTGTTGTGTGTCTTTGGGGAGTTATGTTTAGTGTTTCAGCATGGATTGATTGGTTGATTCTGATTGATACATTGTTTCTATAAAAATGAAATAACTTTATTTCTTGATTTTTATGCAGTGTTACAGATTGTCTGCAAAGCGTTTTCATGGAATAGGCTTTTTGATATAAAAGTGAATAATTTGATTAATTTTATATCAGATCAATACCCATTTGATATAAAACCAATATCCATTTTATATCAACTTGATAGAACAGTGTTATGCTTTATATCAAACACTATTATGTTAAATCATACTGGATTTCATCTACCCAGCTGTCCTGCAGAGAGCCCAGGAGACATTCTATCGAGATCCAGACCTCTAATGATAGTCTGGCTTCCCAGGGCTTGTGGGATAAAACCATGCCCCTGAGACCAGACCAATTGGGAGATAGCCACACCTCCAAGGCTTGGAACCATTCAGGAGGCATCTATGTCTTCCTAGGCTTGGAACCAATCAGGAGACAGCCATGTCTCCCGAGGGGTTTTCAACCAATCGGGCACCACCTTTTTTTGGTTCATTCATGAGGTTGAAAGCTAGCCCATACTATTTAAAGGGCTCTTCAGCAGGGCGTTCCTTACAGCAATCATGGCATCCGATAAGACCCCTCCTGATGACAAGATACCAGTATTCCCCACTTTTTTCCCCAGGATGGAGATTTATATGAAACTGTACATAGGCAATAACACTTCTCCGATACCTCAACCCTCTTTTGATTTGGATGTGGATCAGAAAAACAGACTAGAACATGCACGAAGAATCCTGCTGATGACCTGAAACAGGCCTTGAAGCTGAATAACAAAGTTAGTGGGTGTAAAGGGGACGGTGCATTCAATTGTTAAAGTTGTAAATTTGTTTTTTAGGCTACGTCTGATTAATTTTTTTGCCATTAGGCTTGCGAGGACAGGGATCCAATTTAGAAGATAATGGTATTGAGAGGCTAGAGGAGAAGGGTAATCAGGATGTGGAGGATGGATGATAAATTGGATTATGTGGAAATGGATGGGATGGGACATGGAAATGTAGAGAAACAAGTGATAGCTTTTGGTCCTTTTTAAAGGGGCAGAGACAGGCTGGGTCTATGGGTGGAGAGTGGAACACCGCCCACGCAGGTGGTGCACGCGTACATAGACAAACACCCCATGCATCCTGACACATGAAGCAACTTGTATTGCTGCTGTTCACTCCATGAGTGGGGGGTGGTTGAGGATGTGTGGGTTATGGGAGCGTGCACCCATGTACCTTCACATTTACATGAGATGCTCCCATGTGTAGACAATGGATGTCCATGCATGGGAGCATCTCGTGTAAAAAGGGCCATTGATTTAGCCAATGAGACTGGCCAACCAATGATGATGAAGATGGAAAATGAGGGACATGTGAGGGTAAGACCATGCTGAGGGACGATAACGTGTTTAAAAATACCTATTTTGTTTTTACACGGGAAAAAGAAGAGGAGCAAGGTAACAAATTGCAGCGTGCGAGGGTTCATTGCCGGGGAAGAAGAACTAGGATTCTGATGAGGAAGTACATCAGGGTGGGCGTTTGAGGGTAAAGGTAGGTTTTAAAGTGAGAATCAAAATGTCTTCCCTTCTGTTTTCTTGACAGTCTTTTGAAGTTTCTTCATCGGATGATGATGAAGACAATGATCATTTGTCTTTGAACATATTGTGCACATGCTGTTTCTGCATAAACAGGAAAGATTAGGGATAAGTATTTGGATCAAATTATGGATTTAGATCTCTTACACATTAGGATCTATTCTTTTCAGATCCATTATGGTTCAGATTCACATCCCATTGAATGTCAGTAAGAAACCTGTCTGAGTCTGACCTCCCCCAGCCTTTAGGGCCCTATTTCCCTGTATCCCCACCCTACGGGTCCCTGGCTGGCATGTACTTACTGCCCTCTGAGGACTTGATTGAAGTTCCACTGGTCCGCCATTGCTGTGGGGATCCTCCTGGCAGGCTCCCTTACCACAGCACACTGACAAGCTCCTTGCTCTTCAGCACGAATGTGCAAAATGGCTATTGGGGCCATTTTGCACATATGAAAAATGGTCATCACTCTTAACCAAAATGGCAGCAACATCATTTAGGGTGGTGGCCATTTTGCACATGTGCACTGTGGCAGCACATTGCAGCAAGGGAGCTTTCCAGAAGTCCCCCCCCCCTCCCCCCCCATCAGCATCAGGCCATTGGAGCTTCAGTCAAGCCCTCTGAGACTTGTAAGTACATGCCAGGGCCCTGGGGTGTGGGGGCAGGGATCTGTCACTCCAGAACTGTAACTTGCACAGATGAAGTTGGATTGATCCAAATCTGTAATGGACATCGCTAGGAAGAATTTTCAAAAGAGCAACAAAAGGGATCTATTTGAGAGGACCAAGAAGACTTTATTACATCACAAATGGTTACATCTGTGATTATAAGCGTGGTGTGCAAATGTGTGTACGTATGTATATGCGAAGGATGAATTGAACTTTGAGCATTACAGACATGATAATCTGAGCAGTAACTACAGGCAGGCCCAGACTTAGGGGCAGGCCCCCTAGGCCCAGGCCTTGGGTAGCATTTTCTAGGGGGCGGCAATCCTGGCGCTGACTCTTCCCCGCTCCGTTTTTGTTTTTCTCCCTGCACAACCGAGGCTGCTGCCTGCAGCAAAAACCTGCTGCCTTGGGTACCCATTCCTCACCTGCCTCTGCCGTCTGCCTGCTAGTAGTGCTACAGCAGCATCAGCAGGACACTGGACACCGATCGGACTGGGAGATAAGCTGTTTGTTTACAAACAACTCCTCCACACTTGAGTGATCAGAAGGTTGTTGCCTTGTAAAGAAGGTTATTCGAGAGAGCTCCCAACATTCTCACAACTGGGCTGAGCATGTTCACCATATTCAAATAATAGACCACGTGATGGTCTCGACTCGAGCTCCTCTACTATAAAAAGCACTCTTCCCCCTCAGAATAACAGTTCCTTCCAACCCTTTCTAAGAATATAAGAAAAAAATTCCATGCAGAGCTGGAAGGGTGGGTGTTGTGAGACTCTTTGGAGCCATCTCAATAAATAAATAAATAAATAAAAATCTTGTTTACAAGGCAGCAACCTTCTGTTCTTCTCCTCACATGCCCTTTTTATATTGCTCTGCCGGGTGGGGGTGGGGGGGTCCATGGGCGCGCTGGTGCATGGGCAGGACATGCACATGGCCGCAGATGCATCCCCACTCACCCCCCACTCATCTGCACCCATGGAGCAACGTCCATTTCCCCTGGTTGCTCCATGCATTGGGGCAAGTGGGGGTGAGTGGAGTCATGTTAGGCAGGTGCGTGCATGCACCCATAGTCACTGCAGGTGCGCATGCACCATGTCATTCACACGGAGCTCCCCCACCCATGAACACACAGTGTGGGGGTGGGGCTTGGCTTGGGGGCATCAGCCTGAGAAGGTCCTAGGGGCAAAAAATTCCCAAGTCTGGCCCTGACTTCAGGGAGGGGTGTGATTGTTTATCTTGGGATATGACTGAATCAGAGTATCAGCTCAATCAGGCCTTAGTTAATATAAGTCTCATCAAGGTCCTCAACAAAGTTATGGTGATGGGGTACAAACTAGGCAAGCTTCGTTTGACCATCAACAATATACTTGAGGCCACTTGCATGCTAAGAAAGTTACAAGCTGAGTGGCGGATAACCCTAGTGACAGAAATGAGCAGATCCATCCCATTTGCAGCCAGAACATCTTGGACCCGCGTGCAGTGCGGGGTATGGAAGAGAGGGACAGTACTGTGTGGAAGGAGGATTGTGCTGGTGTCCGTGACGCCATTGCTGATGAAGCCATGTGGGGTAGGAGGTGTGATATTGACTTTGCAGCACCCCCCCTTTGGAAAGATTGTGGGGGGGCGTTTGGCAACTATGTACTCTCCCTGAGGAAGAGGAGAAGGGCAAGGGGGGAGAGCCCCCCCTAGTTGGGGGGCATCCCCTGGGACTGTGCAGTATCATTCCTCCTTCTCAGGAGGAAATTGGGGAGAGGGTTGCTACCACCCCATCTGAAGGCTAGTCATCAGCTTGAGCAAGAGCGGGGAATTGTGATCAGCTGCAGGGTGGAGATGCCACCGCTCCTACATTCAACAAGGGGGCGGGGTCAGGGAGGATCCACCTCTGGGCTGCCCCAACAAAACCAGGGGGCGGCCGACGACCATGCCGGTGGCCGTGCTGGTGGCACGTGCTGAAGGGGCATGGCCAAAGGGGCGTGCCCTTTGGCGGGGCACGTCAGCCGAGGCCACTACAGAAGGTTAATATCATTGCTGTAAGGTGGCAGGGGGAGTTGGTTAAATGGGGATGAAGATCCTCCGCCCTGGGGTGAGTAGGGGGAAGGAGGAGTTCGGTCTATGGTTGGAGAAAAGAGGGAGGGAGGACGAGGATGAGGATGGGAAGAATTGATGTAGTACGTATTAGGGGAGATAGTATATGATGAGGGGGATGGGTATGTTGGGATTATTTGCTGGACCGACTGTGGAATTTATCGATGTTGAATTACTGTGTTATGTTATAGTAATTGGTAATTCTGGTATATGGTTGGTTGTCCCTCCCCTTTCTGGTGAGAGCAGATGGGGGGTGTTGAAGGGCCCCCTCCTGCCCTCCTGGTGACAGCAGGAGAGGTTTGGTGGTGGCGGAGAAGTGTTGGTGGGTTACCAGAAATTAGGGGGAGAAAGGGGTATGTCATTTTGTGGGATTTTAGGTTAGCATTTAAATTTTTGGAATTTATTGTTAGTAATATCTTGATTTGTGAGGATTTGTTTATGCTTTAAATCAAATTATTATATTGAATTTATATTGATATGGTGATGTTATATTGTACTTATTTATTTTCATTTTTGTTCAGCGCCTCGAGTCGTTTGTCGAGGAGAGTGCGGGATAGAAATTAAAAATGAAATGAAAAAATTAAAAAAAAATTGCTAAAGAAACCATTATTGGACGTGGGTGCACTCGCCAGCTACCGTCCTGTCTCTAACCTTCCCTTTTTAGGGAAGGTTATTGAGCGGGCGGTGGTGACCTAGCTCCAGGCACATCTAGATAGCATTGGTTTCCTGGACCCTTTTCAATCTGGGTTCCGCCCCGGTTATGGCACCGAGACAGCGTTGGTGGCCTTGGTCGATGACCTCCGCCAGGAGATGGATGCAAGATGTTCGACATTTCTCATCCAGCTAGATCTCTCAGCTGCTTTTGATACCATGGACCATAGGCTGCTGTTGAGACGACTGCGTGACCTGGGGAGTCTGTACGGGACTGTTCTTGAATGGTTCTGCTCATTCCTCTCAGGGAGAAGCCAGCGGGTGGTGCTAGGAGCTGAGACATCTTGCCCCCTCGCTTTATCCTGCGGCGTTCCGCAGGATTCTATTCTGTCTCCATTGTTATTTAATGTATACATGCAACCCTTGCGGGAGGTTGTGAGAGGGTTCGGGGTGCAATGTCACCAATATGCTGATGATACTCAGCTGTACCTCCCTTTTTCAGATGACCCAGACCCTGCCGTCTTTCTGCTATCCCAGTGTTTGGAGGCTGTGGTGGAGTGGATGTGGCAGAGCAGACAATCTCAACCCCGATAAGATGGAGGTGATGGTGGTGGGGAGAGCAAGGGAGGTGTTGTCCCCCCTGGTTGTGGGGGTGCGCCCTCCCGTATCTTGGCAGGTTCGGAGTCTGGGGGTGATTTTGGATGCAGACCTCCGCCTGGAGCAGCAGGTGGAGGCAGTAGGGAAGGCTTCCTTCCGCCAGTTGTATCTGGTGCGGAGGCTGCATCCGTTCATCTCTGGCCCGGACCTGGCCTCCCTCATCCATGCCTTTGTCACCTCGAGGCTGGACTACTGCAATGAGCTCTACGTGGGGCTGCCCTTGTTCCTGGTTCGGGGGCTGCAGCTAGTGCAGAATGTGGCATCCTGCGTCCTGTTGGGGCAGGCTGTTGGGAGCATATAACACCTGTACTCCGGACTCTGCACTGGCTGCCAATAGCATGCCGAGCCAGGTTCAAGGTATTGGTGTTAATGTACAAGGCTCTTCACAGTCTGGGCTGCTCATATCTCAGGGACCGCCTTGCCCACCGTGCCCCAGAGCGGCTCCTTCGGTCCTCTGGGGGTGCCTTCTTGGAGGTCCCCTGTGTTAAGCGGGGGGCCACAATGGAGAGGGCATTCTCAGTGACCGGGCCACGCCTTTGGAACTCCCTCCCGGAGGAAGCTCACCTGGCCTCAAGCCTTTTGACATTTCAGTGAATTTGTAAGACCTGGCTCTTTGCCCAGGCCTTTGGGGAGGGGGGTGGGGTGGGTTAGGGGGTGTTTTATCTTCCCCCACCCTTATTTATTTATCATTATCATCCCAGCCTGTTTTATTGTAGTGTTTTTATGGACCATTTAGTCTTTTTTTATAAATTGTTTTTATAATGAACTTGTTAGCCGCCCCGAGCTGTTTGCAGGAGGGGCGGGATACAAATTGAATAAATAAATAAATAAATTTGAAATGTTGGTAATGGCATACAAATGGGACAAAATATTAGAGTGTATGTATGTCTATGTTGATGAGCCTTGGCCTTCAACCATTTATGGAAGCTGATCAGGGAATCAACTTGGCCTGCCACATAAAAATCTCTACCTGTACTTGGACCTCTTGGGCTATTTTGCACTTTGGCCCTATTGGGCTTATTGCATTATCTGGCCATCGGAGGCCTATAACGTTAAGCACTGGCCCCTCGCAGCGCAATTTATATCGGGTCTCCCTTCTCCCCTTACAACCCGCCCAGTCCACCACGAATGGGGCTTCTCCCAAAAAGGCGGGTCCCCAAATCAACATAAACAATCCTACTAGCTGGAATAGCTCAAGTCTTTGCCTCTTGTAGGCTTTTACAATCACAGTGTCCCAAAGCAGGCCTCAGCCTATTCAAAGCAATGTCCCAGATCAGACTTCTTCTCTGCCCTGCTGCTTGGGTTTCAAATAAAGAAAATTCAGGTAGATCCCACCTGTGGGCTCCACTCTGTCTGTCAGCTTTATCTCAGTGTTTGGAGGCTTAGGCCTTCCTGGCCTTTGAAGACATTTCCCCCCTGTCTGGCTTGGCAGCCAGCAGAGGTCCTCTCTCTTGTAGCTCTTCATTACAACTGCCAGCTTTTCTCTGTGGCTGTCAGCTTTTGGTCTTCTTAAGCTCCTCCTCTTCTTCTGGTTGGCTGTTGGCTGTCAGGCAGGTAAAACTACAGCCAGCACTTGTGGTGTCAATTAGCAATTAGCCAGTTGCTCTCTAATGATGTAATGGTGCATGTCTGTATCTCAGCTTTTTTGCAGGCTTTTAGCTTAGTTTGGTTTGGCTTTCCGGCTACTCTGTCACAGACACACACAGACACACACACCGCCATGATGGGTTCCACACCACAGAACCCTAATACCCTTAAAAAAAAAGTAGCCCAACCCCACCACTAGGAGGGGAGGGAGGATCCGGGCCCATCCACTACTCTGGTCTCCAGCCTAAGGACTGTGAGGTTTGAATTGGAGACAATTAGTACAATTACAACATGATGTTTCCTTAGGCTCTACCCTGTAAGGTAATTCCCTCGCGGAACAAATAATTCTTTGTGCAAATGACCCAGCAAACCATTTCCATTTGGACTAATAAAAGCTGTATCAAAACTATTATACAACAATATTGCTTTGGTTTTAAAACACTTTATCTTAACCATTTAAGGACCTTAAAATAACTCTTTACTTAGTAACATAATAGCATAGCAAGAACTTAAGGCTATAATTGTGTTCTCACAGGGTTTAGTGACCTAATTTCTTTTAGTGGCTTGATTGCCACTAATTTTTAATAATATTTACTTTATACCAATTTTGTTATGTCCATATTAACCCACTTTACTTCCCCAGAGGGATTATACTCCCAATTCCTTACTTTTTATTTATTCCCTAGTTGGGGTTGGGAGGCTGACCCATTCATACCTTCTGGACGCTCCCCCACCCCCAGGACCCATATGACCCTATCAGGTAATTCAGAAGAATCATAAACATAACCCTCAAGATTTAATTCCCAGGAGTTTACACATACTCTTGCTCTTTCAACTTTTTCCAGGCCTTTTGTCTTACTGTCTCAAACTCTTCTGGTGTCATCTCCTCAGCTGTTTTGTACTCCCATCCCAGAGAGAGACCTGGTTTTCATTTCCCTTTTGCCTTATTTCCCTTTGCACCCCTTTTTCCTGTTGTGTTCCTGTTCAACTGCTCTATTCTCATAGTAAAACAGCCCTGTGCTACAGTATCCTATCCATAGTACATAGCCCTTCACCAGAAGGGCTTTCTACTGATCCTGGTGAGCTGGAAGCCATCCTAAGTTCTTCCATCTCTCTTTCAGCCTTCAAGGATTCAAACTTCTGTTCTGCCTTTTCTGCTCTCACTCTGAGGTGTTGCAGCTCCTCTATTTCTAATTGAACAGCTGTTTGTACCCCACAATCTTTAATTCTAGCCCTTTTTTCAGCGTCAACAGTTTGATTTTCTAGGGGCACTGCCTCATTATACTCCTCAGACTGAGCCTCCATATCTTTAGTTTCCTTCTGGGGCTGATCTGCTTGATACTCCAAAGATCTTTGCTCTCTAACAAAAGTTACTTGAGAGCTAACATGCTTAAGAACAGGTATTTCCCTGACCTGGAGTTCAGAATTCCTTACCTCTGGTCTGTAGCTTATATCTGTACCCCACTATGTTCTACCTCGGGATATGTATATATATAAACTTGCATTCCAGCTGCTTGCTTTCCCGTCAACTCTGTATTAGTCTCTTTTTCAACAGCAGGGCACCTTTCTGTTAGTGTCCCTGTCTCTATCACCTCAGGTACAGTCATTATCTCAATGGCGCTGATCCAATCATTGCTCATGTTTCTGTCATTTCTGAACATTGAGGGAGTTCCTCAGTATCCATTATAATAAATATTAGGGGTGGGACTCCAGGCCAATTATCGATGTCTGTTTCTATAGGTATCAGCTCCCTTGTGTTTCAGATCTCCTACCGGTTTTGGTTTTGTTGGTGTCGGATATTTCCCATTGAAGTCAATGGGAAATTTTCCCATTGACTTCAATGGGAAAGCCTCTGACTCCGAAACACAGGGAGTCGAGACAGAAGAAGCCAAAACCCCTCCCAGGGCATCCCCCGACCCCGCTCCTGGCCTCAGAGGGTGGGGATCAATTACCCCTAACACCCCCACCTGCTGGAGCCCAACTTTACACCCCTCCCTGGGGCTCCTGTAAAGCATCTTACTGGCGGTCCTGGGTCGAGGTGGAGGGTGGGGGTGATAGCTGCTGCCGGCTGGGGTACCAGCTCCGCTGCAGGTGGCTGGATCTCCTTTGCTGATGGTGGGAGCCGGCTCCACTGCCAGGCCTGGCTGCCCAGTGGCGGAGCCAGTTCTCACCAGCGGCGGAGGAGACCAAGCCACCGACAGCGGAGCTGGCTCCTCTGCCAGGCAGCTGGGTCTTCTCTTTCTTTCTTCTAGGTCCCACATCAGTCCTGTAACTCTGAAGAATGCTGCTGCTGCTGCCTTTACTGCACATGCGCAGAATGGCCGCTGAGGCCATTCTGCGCATGTGCAGCCCTCTTCCAAAATGGCGCCGGCAGTGTCAGCACCATTTTGGAAGAGGGTAGTCATGCATCCATGTGTTTGGGCTTCTGACATGCGTCCCTGTGTTTGTGTGTCATGGACCTCTGGCCACGTTAACTGCCTTTTATACCAGTCTAATTGCCTTAGCAGTCTCTCTTCACTTTTAACTAGCTGTGTAATGTTCTTCATTACTATTCTCAAGCTGACTGAAGTAAAACTTGTTTGTACTGTCCTATTCTTCCTTCCTTCCAAGTCTTTCACCTGTTACTGTGTTTCCCGTTGGGGCGTCTTATCTTGTTCTACTTGCCAACCAGGGCCCATACTCTGCCGGTATTTCTCCTTAGCAGCAAGTGGTCTTTTAAGAGGGAAGTCTCTGCTAAAATGTCCTACCTTAGTGCAGTTCCAGCACTTGACCTCTCTCAGTCCTTGTCATGCTGCACCATATAATATTTGCATTGTATCAAAACCTACTAGCACCTCCTTCCTAGCACTGTATCGTTGTAGTTTTGGGGGGCATGGACCAAAGGGGCACTCTTGCTTGATATGTCCATATACTCGGCAATTTGAACATTCTATTGTCAGGGTACTCCACCCCATTAGAGTTTCCTCTGGGTCTTTTGCCCTGTCTTGATCCTAAGAGGGCAACCACAACAAACATGAACCCATTGCCCACAGTTAAACCAGCATTTCGGGGCTCCCCAGAGGGGTCTACCCTGGTACCCTTCATGTGTCCCCTAAGATGTGTATATATAGCAATTCTTCCTTCTTCTCTCTCTCTCTCTCTCCCTCCCTTGCAACTGACAGCTTCTCTCTGTGGCTATCAGCTTTTGACCTTCTTAAGCTCCTCCTCCTCTTCTGGTTGACTCTTGGCGGTCAGGAGAGTAAAACTACAGCCAGCACTTGTGGTGTCAATTGGCAATTAGCCAGTTGCTCCCTAATGATGCAGCTGTGCAAGTCTGTATCTCAGCTCCCTTACAGACTTTTAGGTTAGTTTTGTCTGACTTTCCTAGCTATTCTGTCACAGTATAAACCACCAGTCAGGAAGATTGGGAGGATGACATGAGACCCAACAGAATCAAGATAGATTTTGATTAGGATAATTTGTTCTTTTTTCAGATATGCTGAAAGGGCCATCTGCAGAATAGTGAGCCCAATTATATGCCTGGTATTGTCAAAGAGGTGGTTGTATATGTCATTTGCAAAGGTCTGACTGGGTATTTTTTATTTATTTATTTATTTATTTATTTATTTAATTAATTAGCTCATTCATACTTATACCCCACCCTTTCCCAAGGGCTCAGTGTGGCTTACAACAATAAAACCACAATACAATTAAAAAACCTTAAAATAGATTGCAAAAAACCTTACCCTCATCCCCAACCCCCAAAGCACCTCACACACAGTACCTATCCCATCTGTCAAACACTTTACTAAAAAGGAAAGTCTTCCACCATCTCCAAAAGATGCTCGGGTTCAGATGCAGATTAACCTCCAGGAGAAGGGAGTTCCACAACACTTGGGCAGCAACTGAGAATGAACGCCTCCCTGCATGCCCTTGTTGTGCAGACAAGATTGGCAAGTATTATCCACAGGAGGGCTCTCCCAGTCAACAGCAAGGATTGCAATGGAGCATAGTAGGGAAGGTGGTCTTAGATATGTGGGGCCCAGGCCATTTAGGGTTTTTTAAGGACAAAAACAGCACCTTTTAATAGTGCTCAGAAAGCTATAGCCAGTGCAGATGCTGGAGCACTGGTGTAATGTGCTCCCAGCAGCCTGTCCCCGAAAGGAGCCAGGCTGCTGCATTCTCCACCAGCTGCAGCTTCTGAACAGTCATCAAGGGCAGCCCCACGTAGAGCGCATTGCAGTAGTCTAGCCTTGAGGTGATGAAAGCATGAATAAAAAGAAAAGCTATACATAATATCATAGCATACCTCATACTACTAGTGATGAAAATAGTAGCATCCTACTACTAGGATGCAAGTACAAAAATAACAATGCGCAAGAAGTTCGAGAAGATGGTTGGCCCCAAAAGAACTACTAAATAATTGCCCCTTTACCTCAGACTTGGCAAATATTGCCTTCCTCCTACTGACTGAGACCAGAAAACTGGCCACCCTTAGGGTCATGGAGGCAGATTTATCAGCTAGTAATAATTGAATCATATCAGCCCCTGGTCTGCCCATATTTTTACTCAAATGTGGCAATAATAGTTTGACCCAGACTTCCTCATACCATGGACAGTTAAGGAGAATGTGGGCAACTGTTTGCACCTCCTCCTTGGGGCAGGGACAGAAACGCTATGCTAGAAGTATTTTCTTAAATCTCCCAGCAATGCAGAATCCAAACAGTTTAGTCTAGCCCTGGCAAAGAGTCTTCTATGATCTTTTAGTACCAACTTTGAGAGATAATCTGCATAAATATTGGAAATATTTCTTATAGGAAAATAATGTTCCACTAATCTGAAGCTGGAAAACTCAAGTGAGGATTCTTGTTGGGCTATATCTATTAAGCGGAACATGAGCAATTTCTTGCCGCTTTATACTCTAGAGGTAATAAAACCTCTCCAGAGAAACCAATTGAATTTACCTTCAACTCAGCTAGTTTATGCCATTTGCAATGTGTCTTGTCCATTATAGTATTTGGGCCAAAGGGGCAGTCTGAGCAAAGAGCAATTTAAGCCAGTAGCGCACCGCTGGAGACCAAACATGAGTGGTCAGGGGAGTAAGGCCACACTCAATTCTCAGCACTACCAACTGGACTCAACTTGGTACCACCAGAATTGCCCTGAGGAACCTTGTCTGTACTGTTTCCAATCCTGTGGTACATTCCAAAGCCCACAGAGTGGATCCATAAAGTAATTGAGAGGCATCTGCCCCTAAAGACTTTCATAGATGGAGCCACTAAATTACCTCCCTTGGTTTTGAAAAAGCAGAGGATAGACAGGGTATCAAGCCTTGCCTGGATCAGTGCTGAGTGCCTATGTGCAGACCAATTCCCTGAAGCATGGAAAGTGAACCCCCAATATTTAAAGGTCCTAACTTGCTCAAGAGGAAACCATCAAGTTCCCATCTATGAACCATTTTACTTCTGGAAAAAACCAAGGGTTTTAATTTTAGTAAATTTTTCTTTACAAAAGTCAGAGAAAGCATTCAACTGCCTGTGAAGGCCAGTCAGTGATGTGGAACACAGAGCAGTATCATCAGCATAGAGTAAACATGCTACTTGAGTTCCCCTCAGACAAGGAAGGTGGAATTCAGGCTTCCACAAAATTTGTACCAGGTCATTTAAATAAATACTAAACAACATGAGAGCTAATAAGCACCCCCTGTTTAACCCCCTTTCATGTTTTAATGGAATCTGAAAGAGCTCCCAACTGATTGAGTCTAATCTGCAGTGATGTATTCATGTAAAGTCCTTTAATCCGATCTAACAATCTCCGATCAACTAATTTTTTCCACAAACGGTCTCTAGTTATCACATCAAAAACTGTTTTCAAATCTTTAAATGCTACATAGAAAGATTTTTGTGAGGTGATATATTTATTTACTAGATGTGAGAGTACAAAACCATAGTCCAGCGTGGATATTCCTACCCTAAATCCTATCTGCTCATCATCTATTTATTATTATTATTTTATTTTAATTTATTAGCCAGTTATATAGCACAAGCGATGTACCTGACACTTTACAAAGAGTAAGATAGACACGGTCCCTGCCTGAGAGCTTACAATCTGGAGACAGGGAAGGGGGAACAGAGGGAGAGACAAGGGATGCAACATTCATGAGGATGCGAGAACTCAGGTACAAGTTCTTGGCTTGGTTACAGAAAATTGGGAGTTTACAGATAACAGGTGGGGGATAATCCTGGGTGGGGATGATTAGCAGGAGTTAGGAAGGGTGGCGCGGAAGAGGTGGGTTTTGAGGAGGGACTTGAAGGTGTGGAGGGTGGGGGCCAGGAAGATGAGGGTAGGGAGGGAGTTTGAGGCGTGCGGGGCAGAGAGGAAGGGACGAAGGCAGTTGGGGGAGCAGGGGAGGCATGGGAGGGTGAAGGAGGGGATGGAAGAAGAGTGAAGGGCTCAAACAGGGGTTTGGAGGGAGATCAGGGCAGACAGGTAGGGGGGGAGCAAGGTTGTGAAGGGCTTTGTGGGTGAAGATGAGGAGCTTGTACAGAATACGCTCAGGAAGAGGGAGCCAGTGGAGATATGGATGGGTGAACAGAACCAAGTTCGGAAATTCGGTTCAGTTTGGAAATTCGGTTTGGAAGTTCGGTTCGGTCGACCGAACTATTTGAGTTCGGACCAAACTCGAACTTCCGAACAAAGTTCATAAATTCAAATCCCATTGAACTAAATGGAATATTATCTTTTACGGATGGGTGAACAGAGCCGAGTTCGGAAATTTGGTTCAGTTCGGAAGTTCGGTTTGGTTGACTGAACTGGTCGAAATCGGTCTGAACTCCAAACTTCCGAACCACGTTCACCCATCCCTAAGTGGAGAGAGGAGAGGACCTTTGTCTTGCCCCTATTAAGAGAAAGAAGACACACCTGTGAAGGCTGCACCAAGAGCTGGCTCTGCGCCAACTGACTGAGGTGTTGCTGGGGCAACCCTCCCTAGAGGTGCAAAAAGCAAGTCCCGTCTCGCGAGACATACAAGGTGCCATTTTGTGTGCTCCTCAGGCCGAGACTCAGCAGGCCCGAGCAAACGAAAAAGCTGGAAGCACTCACCCACCCTATGCATGTTTTTTACTAGTGGTTTTACCTCTTTGTTTTTTTTTTTTTATTGTTTTAGTAATCCCTTCTATGTATTGCTTTTAAATATTCTTTTAAATATTTTGTGAGCCACCTCGAGGAAGCAGAATACAAGCCATTGAATAAATAAATGTAAATAAATAGGTCACTTTGGGCCTGGCCCCAGACTGTTCACCCTTTAAGGGTGTCTGGAAGAATTTGTTTCCACCAGTCCGAATTGGTCTTGGTTTTGGTGGGTTTTTTGCCTTCCTCACAGTGCATTGATTCAACTGGATAACAAGTTAGTTGTGTGAAGGGATGGCAGTTGTGTTAACTTGTTGCACTCTTGAGTTGGGGTGGGCGAACAGAACCATGTTCGGAAATTTGGTTCAGTTCGGAAATTTGGTTCGGTTTGGAAGTTCGGTTTGGTCGACCTAACTATTAGAGTTCGGTCTGAACTTCTGAACAAAGTTCGGAAATTCAAACCCCATTGAACTAAATGGAATATTATCTTTTAGGGATGGGCGAACAGAGCAGAGTTTGGAAATTCGGTTTGGTTTGGAAGTTCGGTTCGGTCAACCGAACTGGTCGAATTCAGTCCGAACTTCCGAACCGAGTTCTCCCATCCCTACTCTTGAGCAGGGATCCAGGGAATGTTGTTGTAAGTTTAGCACAATTGTAACAGTTAAATGAAGACATCTCCTTAAGAGATGAGGCTGCAGAAGGAAGCAAAGCAGAGGCAACCAGAATTCTTCCAAGGCCCAGGAGGGAGCAATACAACCAAGGACAGGAGTGGTTCCGAGTGGGCCATTGCCTCCTCTCCTGCTTCAGGTCACTACAAGGCTATGATGCCTTCTCAACTAGCTGGGCGGCTGAGGCGAGAGTGGGGTAACAGTGGCACTGAGTGAACATCAGGCTACCCCCACCAAGTTTAATGTTTGCATAGTTATGACTGGACCCAAAAGGATTTGGTCTTGCCCCCTTTCAAACTGTATAATTCGAATAAAGAGTGTAGCTTCAAATTCCAACAAAAAGTGTTTGTGTCTTCTTTCTGGGTGCGGGACAAAGATCATAATGGGTACATACTACATACACAGTAGAAGAAATGAACTGTGACTTTGTTTGCCACTAATAAATAAAATAAAGACAAACAACAGGCTGCACTCACTACAATTTCAGTACACTAACATTAAAACTGCCCTTCTCATAATTCATAACAGAAAGAAAATTATGCAGAACAACAATCAAGCAAAGAAGACTATACAATAGAGGAAATAATGCACGACAAAGAAACTGACGAACAAACTTCGTCAAAAACTAGGGATGGGTGAACACGGTTTGGAGGTTTGGAGTTCAACCTGAACCCAGCCTGTTAGGACAACCGAACCTGAACCCGAATCCGAACCTGAACAAACTGAACCTGATTCCGAACTCCGAAACAACCGAACAGTTCGGTCAGTTCGGATCGCGTTCGGATGAGTTCAGGTTGCAAAAACGGGTCACTGGAAGGCAAAACGTGACAGGGAGGGGGAGCCAGCTGAGGAGCAGACATCCAGACACCAGGGGTGGAGAGGCTTGAAGTAGCAGCCAGCCTGCCCAATCACCATCCCTTTTTGCCTCAGACCACAGGCTTCGCAATCTACAATTAGCCACAGACTAGGCTACATGGAGCCAATGGGGCTTGTGGTGAGGTGGGCGCAGCAAGTAACAAAACTCATTGCCCTCCCCCCCCCCGGCAACACCTTCTGAGCTATTCACTGTTCCTGAACAGCAGCTGTTTCAAAAGGCTCCCTCTCCCAGCAGTTTTGTTCTCCTCAATGCTTTGCAATCCTCTTCCTATTTCATCCATCCAACCCATCTACCTCCATATTATCATTTATTTAGTTTAGATTAGATAGATTTAGGAGTTATTTTTTGTTTTTACCCCTCCCTGTGTTCAATCTTCCTTCCTCCCTCCCCCTCCATTGAATCCTTTCCCTCTCCCTCCTATATATATTCCATCCCTGATTCCCTTCCCCTGTTTTTTCATTCATTTTGAATAGCATTAGATTGATTTATGTTTCATTTCAGTTTTGTACCCCTCTGTGTTTTTCCCCCCCCATCCCATATAATAGATAGATAGATTAAATTAGGGATAGTAGATAGTTGTAGGAGTTAGCTGAGATAGAGATAGTGTTTAGAGATTTAGTGTTTGTAGGAGTAGGCCTTTGTACTTATTAGATAATCCTTTAGATGATAGCATTTAGAATAGTTATAGCAGTTAGATTTAGTGTAGATAGATATATATTATATTAGATAAAAATAAAATAAAATAATAATATTTAATAAAAAACAATATAAAAACATTATTTTGGAGGGAGAAATGGAGAAGGGAAGGAGAGACCGGTCTGCTGCCCATAGGGGAGGCAATGGGGCACGTGCCAGAGGCAGAAGGGGCCGTGCCAGGGAAGCAGCAGCAGGCAGCAGCAGTAGACCGAGCACATCACCACGCCCCAAACTCAGCAGGCCTGCTTTAGGGCAATAGGCTTCAGCGGCTCAGCGTTGCCTCCTGGCAGTGCCCTCCTCCACTACCACACAGGGCACTGAAAGGCCTGCAGGACGTGAGGCTTCATCTGTCTCTGCTGGTGCTGGAGCAGGTGCTGGTGCTGCTTCTGAGGTTCCTCCATGGCCACCAATGTCCCCCACTGCCGAGGCGATCCCCAGCAGTCAAGAGCTGGTGGATCCCATCCCGGCTGTTAGAGGCAGGGCCCGATCCCCGGACAATGGCAGTAGGGAGAGGAGTAGTAGCAGCAGCACTAACAGCTATAGAGGAGGGCACAGGGAAAGTGCCAGAAGCATGGCAGGCACAGGCAGTCTAGCCTCAGGGTCCCAGTACTCCCCTTCATGGGACATCACCGTGATCACGGACAATGAGTTGGAGGCAGACACTAGTGCCCCAGAGGAGATGTCTATAGCTGAGGTGATGGCTGAGCCTCCTCCCAGAACTGTGTCGCCACTGCCACTAAGTTCTCCCCCTCCCAGCAGTGCTGGCAGCAGCGTGTCAAACGGGGCTGGCCAGAAGGCAGGAGGTGGGAAAAAATCCTCAGTCTGTGAACGTTTTAAGTTGGTGCGGGCAGATGATCCCAGAGAGGTGCAGTGCACTTTGTGCAATAAGCTGGTGAAGCGTGGGCAGGTGCTCGCCAACCTTGGGACAACTGCAATGGCAAGGCACTTCAAGGCATGCCACAGTGCTCTGATGCTAAGCGGAAAAGCAGGGGAACTGGATGCCAGCGGGTTCCCAACTGCAGCAGCGGCCAGTTGCCTGTCTCCTTCAGTGGGCAAACGTCCCGCACCAACTGCTTCTGCCTCTAGCAGCAGGAGCAGTATAGGTGCAGAACAGCAGCAGGAGCCTCGCCAGCACCAGCATCAGTCCACTATGGAGGAGCTGGGGTGGGGGCAGCTGCCAAGGTCATCGGGTGCTGGAGGGTGACGTGGCTTCTTTCAGGAGAAAGCCAAGTGCCTGTTGGCAGAGATGATTGTGCTGGATGGGCAACCCTTCTTAATTGTAGAGGACAAGGGCTTCCAGTGGCTGATTGGATTCCTGGCCCCCCAGTTTTAAGCTGCCTTCCCGTTCCACCCTAAGTCGGACTGTGATGCCACAGCTGTACAGCGCTTTGAAGGAGCGGGTGAGGGAGAAGCTGGCAAGGACTGAGGGGACCACTGTCCACTTCACCACCAACCCGTGTTCCTCCAGGAATGCTCAGCATACCTGCCTGGCAGTGACTGCACACTGATGGCAGGACCCAGAGGCAGTGTTTGACAGTGGCAGGAGGGGTCCTGAAGCAAGGTATAGGTGTGCCCTGATTCACACACATGTAATGGACAGCTCCCACACCTCAAGGAACCTTGAGGCAGCCCTGGCCACCATAGTGAGGGAGTGGGTCATGCCAGGCGCGGCCTTCACCAAGGGGTGTGTGGTTATGGACAACGCAGCCAATATACTGAAGGCAGTCCATGATGGGGGCTTCACAAGCATCCCTTGCGCTGCAAACACCCTCCATCTTGTGGTCAAGGATGCTTTGGGCTTGGGGGAGAAGACGATTGGGCCAGGCACCCTTAGCTCCCTGGTCGACTGGGGGAGGAAGCTGGTGGGGTTCTTCAACTGCAGCGTAAAGGGCAGCGAGTTCCTCCGGGAGAAGCAGGCCGAACAAGGGTCCCCGGTGCACCAGCTGGTCCAAGATGTCTCCACCAGGTAGAATTCCACCTTCCTGATGCTCGAGGGGCTTCTTGAGCAGAAAGCCGCCCTGCATCGGGTGGTACTGGAGACAGACATCGAGA
Source organism: Sphenodon punctatus (assembly GCA_003113815.1). NCBI lineage: Eukaryota > Metazoa > Chordata > Lepidosauria > Sphenodontia > Sphenodontidae > Sphenodon > Sphenodon punctatus. The sequence continues at coordinate 312,684 of QEPC01009073.1, read as the reverse complement.
CACCTCCAGGGTACAACAGGGAGGAATGGGAGATTCTCTCTCGCACAGTCTTCATCCTGAGACCGTTCCTGGCCATGACGGAGACTGTGAGAAGCTCCACCGCCACCCTCAGTCAGGTGACCCCGCTGGTTGATAGTCTCCAGAGGAGCCTGAATGAGATTCTTGGGGGGTGGGATTGTGGCCCTGTGGGCAGGAAGATGTTCGATGAGGCGCTTGACCTGGCGGAGAAGCTGAAGACGGGGCTGAGTGCGCGCTTTGATGAGGTCCTGTGCCGGGAGGACTATGTCCTGGCAACCATGCTGGACCCCAGGTCAAGGGCAGCATGGCATGTAAGACAGCGGTTTATGACCTGGAAGGGTGCGCTCGTGCAGAAGGTCCGGCAGGCAGAGCGGGCTATGCAGCAGGACGCCCCTGTGGATGGTGGGAGTGGGAGCAGCAACCCCTTCCAGCCATTTGGGTCTATCCCTTCCCCCAGCCATAGCAGTAGCAGCAGAAGCAGGACCACTATTGCCAGCAGCTACTCCTGTGTGCAGGCCACTCTGGGGTGCATGGGGCCCAGCACAAAAAGAGCAAGCAGCATGGCTGAGGGCAGTGGAGCAGGTGGTGCTCACCCAGAGCTACCAGAGGGAGTATGATGATGCCTCAGCAGCAGTGGAGACCTACCTGGAGGAGGAGTCATGCACTGATCCCAGCAGAGATCACTTGGCCTACTGGGCCAGCAAGGTCAATGTGTGGCCAGCTCTGTCCAAACTGGCCAAGGGTATCCTGTCCTGCCCACCAAGGAGTGTCCCCAGCAAGCGGGTGTTCTCTGTGGCAGGGGACATTTGCTCTCCACACTGCCTGAGACTGGGGGTCAAGTTGGTGGAGCAGTTGCTATTCTTGAAGGTCAACCTTCCACTGCTGGGATTCCCCGAGCTGCCCCTGGACAAGGAGTGATGGTGCAGTGGCACACGCCATCTCATGCCAGGGGCAGTCTTGAGACAGGGCTCCTCCTCCTCGATCTGGGCTAGGGCTACTACAGTGCTCCTGTGCTGCTGAGGTGCTGTCCTTCCCTCCCAATGCCTGGCAACCGCCCTGCCCCCCCCCCATCTGTCTCATACTAGATGGTCTTGGCTGCCTTATCTGACTGACCTCATGATGCAGGGTGGCATTGGGAAACGAACTGTAAGCCTTCCAGCCGGCCTATGACTACATGATCTTGGCCCGCCTATGTGACACTGACTGGCTCTCGCTCTCTTGTGCTGCACAGGCTTTGCTAGCCTATCTGAGTGCCCTTTTGCCAATGTCCCTGCCTGCCTGCCCTACTGCCTCTCATGCCATGCTGCCTGTCTGCCTGCCCAGCTTGCTGCTAAGCTCAAAGCATGGCTCAGTCCGCCTTTCTGTCTCCCATGCCAAGGTGCCTGTCTGCCCACCCAGGTTGCCTAGCTCAAAGCCTGCCCAAGCCCGCCTGCCCTACTGCCTGTCTGCCCGCCCGCCCAGGTTGCAAAACTCGAACCATGCCTCAGTCTGCCTGACTGCCACTCATGCCATGCCGCCTGCCTGCCCTGGCAACCAATGTCTGCTGCTGCTGCAGCTGATGGTCCCCAGGCCTATTTGCTATTTGTGTCAAGGGTTCTGTACCTTGGCACCTCACTGTCTGCTGCTGCCAATGGCCCCCAGGCCTATATGCTGCCTGTAGGGATGGGTGAACGCGGTTTGGAGTTTGGACTGAACTCGGTCTGTTCGGTCGACCAAACCAAACTTCCGAACTGAACTCGAATTTCAAACTGAACTGAACTGAATTTCTGAACTCTGTTCTGTTTGCCCATCCCTAGTGGCAACACACACAAAAAAACCCTGGTTATGAATGGCCAAACCTGGTTTGGAAGTTCGGAATTTGACCGAACTCTGTCTGTTCGGTCAACTGAACCGAACTTCTGAACCAAAGTCGAATTTCAAACCGAACTGAATTTCCGAACTTGAATTTAAAAGCAAACCAAACCAAATTTCTGAACTCCATTCTGTTCACCCATCCCTAGCTGCCTGTGCCAAGGGTTCTGTACCCTGGCAACCAATGTCTGGTGATGCTGCTGCCAATGGCCCCCAGGCCTATATGCTGTATGTGCCAAGGGTTCTGTACCCTGGCAACCAATGTCTGGTGATGCTGCTGCCAATGGCCCCCAGGCCTATATGCTGTATGTGCCAAGAGTTCTGTACCCTGGCAACCAATGTCTGGTGATGCTGGTGCTAATGGCCCCCTGGCCTATATGCTGTCTGTGCCATGGCATCAAGGAGTTCCTTGCTGTCCTCATAGCGTCTGCGAAGTCACACCCGGCGGAGTTGTTCTGGGTGGTGCGGGGGCTGGTTAGTCCGGCCTCCCTCTGCCTGGATGGGGATTTGTCCCAAGCCCTCTGTGAGGAGTTTGTCAACTACTTCACAGACAAGTTTGCTTGGATTCAGACCGACTTTGACATTGGATTAGGAGCAGTAGGGGAAGAGCGCGAGGGGCTGGAGGTCCCGTCTGGTCCAGCTTTGTGGGGGGAGTTTCAGGAAGTGATGCCGGTTGATGCGGCGGATGTCTTGGGGTCGGTGAGGGCCACTTGTTGCGAACTTGATCCATGCCTGTCCTGGTTAGTGAAAGCCTCCAGGGAGACATTGGGGACGGTGCTGGTGAGGGTAGTGAATGCATCCTTGCAGCAGGGGAGGTTTTTGCCCTGCCTCAAGGAGGCTGTGGTGCGCCCCCTGCTGAAAAAAACATCTTTGGACGTGGATGCGCTCACCAGTTACCGACCTGTCTCTAACCTTCCCTTTTTAGGGAAGGTTATTGAGCGGGCGGTGGCACTTCAGGTCCAGGTGCATCTGGACAGCATCGGTTTCCTAGACCCTTTTCAATCTGAGTTCCGCCCTGGCTATGGCACCGAGATGGCGTTGGTGGCCTTGGTAGACGACCTCCGCTGGGAGATGGACGCAGGATGTTCGACATTTCTCATCCTGCTAGATCTCTCGGCCGCTTTTGA
>QEPC01009073.1:291883-304927 GCA_003113815.1 Sphenodon punctatus | reverse complement strand
TGGGCAATGTCCAGTTTGGGCAAGTAAACACCTTTAAATACTTAGGACTTCAGTTTTATAGTACAGGGGCATGGCGCCCCCACATAAAAGGGGCAGAGATGATTGCAAAATGAACAGACTTAGCCATTCTCAAGTTGTTTGTCCAGTTGGGGGGTTTTGAAATCAGGATGGCCTTGGCTGTCTTTAATGCCAAGGTGGGGGCACAGTTTCTTTATGAGGCAGAGATATGGACCCCATTTGCCTCACCATTTTTGGATCAGGTCCAAACAAAAATTTTGCATACCCTTCTTAGACCACCAGGGGGTACTCTGAGTGCAGCAGTTAGACTTGATATGGGCCAGCGGTCTTGGTATTTTCTTGCCTGGAGAGCCACCCGTAGGGCTTGGTTGAGGGTCCTGAACGCAGGGGATTCGGGTCTATTGCCTTATTTGAGAGATGATCCCTTCAAAACGAAATGGTCTGCAAAGGTCGAGTCCCATCTATCATCTATGGGGTTCTCACGAGAGTATTTATCTGCTTTGAACCCCAGGAAGGCAGCCCAGGAATTATCACAAAGATGGCAGGATATCAACTACCAGGTGGAAATAGGCAGGGTAAGGCTTTCGCCTCATCTAACAACCTACTTAGATTGGGCTCCTCCAATGGATGTCATGGCCACTTATCTAACCTTGCCTATTTCAATGAGAGGGAAGGGGCTCCTTACGGCTGCAAGGTTTAACGCCCTTCCATCTAGAGTTTTGGAAGGACGTTACCACTCTATTCCTTTCTCGCAATGCCTTTGTCCCTTAGACTCTCTGGAGGCTGAGACTACTGCCCATATTCTTTGGGGCTGCCATTTATATGATGGGTTAAGGACTAAGTTCTTGGCCAAGTACCCAGGCCATTCGCAGGCTGTGCTGGTGGATTTAGTTTTGGCCACCAAGCAGGAGGAGATATTAATCCAGGTAGCAAACTTTCTTGTCCAGGTATTTGCACGTAGTCAGCAGTTTTTTTATTTTAAGCTCCCTTTGAGTTTTTAATCGTCTATTATGTATTGACTATATTTTGTGTTTTATTATGTATTACCTTTTGTATTATCTTAATGATTTTTTATATTGGTTGTAGTTTGGGATGGCTATGATATTATGTCTTGCTAATAAAGCTTTGATGATGATGATGACAGCACCCCATGAGCTGAATGACAGGGCACAAGAACCCTGAGGGTGGGTCCTGGGGTTGGAGTGGCAGCTTCTAGATATTGGCCACAGCCCTCCCTGCCAGTAACGTAGGCCCCAGAACCCTGATGGTGGGTCCTGGGGCTGGAGTGGCTGTTTCTTGATGCGGTGGAATGACATCACCTCTGTGTGAGGAATGATGGCCCCTGACCCATGATGGTGAGTCCTTGTGAAAGAAAATAAAAGGGGTTCTACTGCCTTTATGCACCCTAATGAAGCAGGCCCTTTTCTAAAAGGACTTCAGCTGCTTTTCTGCACCCCGGGTGAAGCAGATCCCTTTTAAGTCTCGGGACCGAGTGAAAATACTACTGTTTTGAGAGGGTGGGGAATTACTCCTCTGTTATTTCTAATAATGACTCTTTTGTTCAATCAATAGATCTTTTATTCAATGAGCAACACAATTTAACATACCAATTATCAATGAAGCATTTGCACCTTTAACATATGAGCCCTCACCTACTCTTTACTACTTAAAACACATAGAAAGCATGTATTCTTATGTGATCAGAGGTCCACGGTCTGGTTCCAGAAGGAGGGGCAGGAAGGGGGCCCAAAAGCCCTGAGAGAGAGAGCCTAGCTGTGGAGCAAGTTGCAGAACTTCCTAAGGAGAAGTTTCAAAATGGGCACAAACACCGATCTTGTCGGCGCTCTAAAGAGCTAGCGAAGCAGGTACCATGAAAGGAAACTTCTCTGTCTGGGGCCAGCCTTTTTATCCAATGACTGTCTTATCATTATTCAGAGTGCGGGGTTGTCGTGCTAAACCTGTGGAGCAATCTCATTGGTTGCTCCGATCTGGGGTACCTTCTGCTTGGCCATTGGCTTAGCGGTTTGCCCGGACCAATAGTGTCCTACCCCTCCTCCTTCCGGAGGGAGGGCCTGACTCCCTGGCCCTGAGCACCCCACAACCCCCTCTTGGAGGTGCCTTATTGTCTGACCAAATCATCTTATTCTCTGGTACCCTTTGGTTCTGTTATCAGCCTCTGACCTTCAGTTATAAACTATCCTAGTTTTGCTGTCCCTGTGAGTTATAAACTATCCTAGTTTTGCTTGGAAACACAAGGTCTTTGCTTTCTCTCAGGCACCTAATAGACAGGAATATTGCCTCCTTCACACCAGTTCACATACTATCCTGTAATTTACTTCCTCTCTGAGTGTTTGACTGTTTACTCCTCACACATTTGTTCCTTATCTAAATCAATGAATCAATGCATATGCTAACTAATATCTTAATTAACTTACAACATTCTATATAATCTTAAAAGCAAAAACCAAAATAATGCCTTACCTAACTTAACATTCTATGTAATCTTAAATGAACACAATGACTTACACAAAAGTTTCATTCTGTTACAATATCATGATTATACATCCAGTGTACTTTGGTTACATTTCAACAAAGAATGGGTTACAATGGCACTCAATGTCTGTTCTGGCATATTTGTGTCAAAAGAACCACTTTTGCTCTGGTTACATTATAGCAAAGAAACTGGCATCTTTGCTGGGCCAAAACCATATTACAACACTTGGGCTGCAGTGGCAACTTCTAGGTATTGGCCAAAGCCCTCCCTGCCTTTAACTTGGCCACAGAACCCTGATGGAGGGTTCTGGGGCTGGGGTGGCTGATTATTGATGCTGTGGAATGACAGAAGAATGTGTGAGGAATGATGGCCCCAGACCCATAATGTCGGGACCTGGGGCTAGAGTGGCAGCTTCTAGATATTGGCCACAACCCTCCCTGCCTGTAACTTGGCCCCAGAACCCTGACAGTGGGTTCTGGGACTGGAGTGGCTGTTTCATGTTGCGGTGGAAAGACATCACCTCTGTGTGAGGCATGACGGGCCCCAGAACCCGTGGCACAGACAGCATGGGTGGCATTGGCAGCAGCAGCAGACATTGGTTGCCAGGGTACAGAACCCTTGGACAGACAGCATATAGGCCTGACCTGGGGGCCATTGGCACCAGCAGACAATGGGTTGCTGGGGTAAATAACCCTTTGCAAAGACAGCATATAGGCCTGGGGGCCATTGACACTAGCAGCAGCAGACATTGGTTGCCGGGGCAGGCAGTCAGGTGGCGTGGCTTGAGCGGCAGTCAGGCAGTCTGAGGCAGGGTTAAAGCTTTGCAACCTAGGCAGGCAGGCAGCGTGGCATGAGAGGCAGTAGGGAAGGCGGGCTTGGGCAGGCTTTGATCTAGGCAACCTGGGTGGGCAGACAGGCACCTTGACATGGGAGGCAGGAAGGTGGTCTGAGGCATTNTTTAAATTGTTTTATATTGTTTTTATGTATTTATATTGTTGGAAGCCGCCCCGAGCTGTTTACAGGAGGGGTGGGGTACAAATGATAGTAATAAATAAATAAATAAATAAATAATAAAGAAACAGCCACTCCATCCCCTGGACCCGCCATCAGGGTTCTGGGGCCAACTTTACTGGCAGGGAGGGCTATGCCCTATAACTAGAAGCTGCCACTCTAGCCCCAGCCCAGGACCCACCCTCAGGGTACTTGTGCCCTGTTATTCTGCTCTTGGGGCACTGTCATTTGACCTTTTCTTTATGCAAACTGCTGTTCATGGTGAGAGAGAGAGAAATAAAGGAGAGAAAGTCTCCCCAGTGCTAGAAGGAGATACGGACATGATCCCTACCATGATGAGAGGTAGGTGTATCCAGCTCAAGCTGCCACCTGCCAGAACCAGGAAGAACTTCTATCTGTGCTCATGCACCCGATGGATGCCCATTGCCGACGTCCAACAGCAGACCTACCAGAATGAGATGGAATATATCAATATAACACAACGTATTATATGTGGCTGCCTGCCTGTGTGTGTTCCTGTACCTGCTGCTACCACCTATCATTTGATTGAATGAAGTGTTCCCAACCATGCACTAATTCTAGGGACATAATTATCATTAAACTCACATAGACTGTCATTCCATTGTACCTGAATCAGTCATGCCTAGGGATTAACCAAAAAAAAATAAGGCTTCGGGTTTGGTTTGGTTTGGTTCGGCCGTTCGGTTCGGTCGCCGCATTCCAGTTTGGCTGTTCGGTTCGGTCGTGTTCTGTTCAGTCGTTTGAACAAAGTATCGTGAGAGTATGTGATCGCCCCGGAAACAGGAAATTTGAGTGCGAGCTGAGCTTGTGTGGGTGAGAGCATGTGTTGTGGCTGTCTGTGTGTTCGTTTTTGATTCGTGTGTGTTTTGGCTGTGTGGTGTGTGTTGGTGTTGGTTTTGGTTTGACTGGTTGTTGAGTGTTGGTGGGTGCTGCGTGTAAAAAAACAAAACAAAAAAAACCCAACCCAAAACAAAACAAAACAAAAATGCAGAAGAAGGTGACCAGTGCCACCACCATTAAACGCCGGGCCTGGGGAAAGCCCAAGGTGGTGGAGCCAGTGATGGAGGAAGAGGTTCCTCCGGCCTCTGCTGGACCTTTGGTGGTGGAGGAGGAGCCAGAGCCGGCGGGCACAGGAGGTGCTGCTGCCACTGCTGCCAGTTTTGTAAAGTTTTTTTTACTTTGAGGACAAGAAACTTAAGGCTCTATCCATTAGAGTGAGCTCACTGGCGTGCGGGTGGGTGTGTGGGTGGTGGGCATCAGTCAGGCACAAACAGTGGGCATCAGCAGGTAGCAGCAGATGTCTGCCACAGAGAGAGAGGGTACTGTAGTGTGGGGGGCTTTTTCAGAAGTCAGGCACAAACATGAACAGCACCCCCACCCAAACATGTGCCTGCCAGCCATCCCTAGCAAGGGTCTCCACTCTCCAGTTGCCATCCCTACTTAGCACCCCCAAATAAGGGCAGGATTTGCACATGCCAGCCAGGGTCTCTCCATTGCCATTCCTCCCTAGCAGCACCCCAGGGAGGGCAGGATTGGCACGTGCCAGCCAGGGTCTCTCCATTGCCATCCCTCCCTAGCAGCCCAAGGAGGGTTGCCAGTCAGGGTCACCATCTCCCATTACCATCCCTAGCACCCCAAGGAGGGAGGACTAGAGACATAATCATAAATGCATGATATTACTTAGGTGTTGTTTATGTGTTCCTATTTCAGAGAGGAATTGGATGCCAGCGCTGGTCCCTCACCGCGCAGGACACTCAGGCAGAGGTCGGACTCACCAGTGTCACCCCCAGACAGTCGGCAGACAAAACGCTCCGATGTCTGGAAGTTTTACGACAAGGGTGAAGGAATCGCCATCTGCAAGGTAAGGCACGGGGGCTGGAACAACAGGGAATGTATTGCCTTATGAACTGTTAGGAATAGAAGTCCCCTGTAGAGAGAGATTGGCCACCCACCCACTTGTGGAGACAGAATGCAGGCAGGGCTTGACACAGACCATTGGTCTGATGCAGTATGGCACTTCTTATGTTCCTATCTTTTTATGCTCTTTAGATCTGCGGCAAAAGATTAAGGAGGCAGAGAGAGGGGACCACATCAGGGCTAATCACCCATATTGAAAAGCTCCACGGCCATACGGTGAGGCAGCAGGAGGACTCTGGCATGGCCGTGGAGCCCTAGCAACAGTGCCAGAAGAAGGGGAGGGAGGAAGACATCCCACAAGTGATGGCATGTAATTCCTTCCCCCCCCTCCCCTCCAGCCCCGATGTGGAGACCTCCGGGCCCCAGGAGAATGCTGAGGCCAAGGCCTTTTGGGCTGAGTTGGAGAGGCATACCTGGGAGTTGTGGCCAGCCTGCAGGTGACAGCAGCCACCATGGAGAACCGTCTGGTGGAGCAGATCCAGGCGGTACAGGTGGAGAGGAAGAAGTTCGAGGCATATGGCCAGTACATCTCCGCCAAGATGGAACACCTGGAAATGTACCATCAGGCACTCTCCAGGTGGCCAGCCCTCAGCCCTGTGCTGTGTGCCCCAATAACTGTTGCCTTTCCCCCAAGTCCCGGGGGACAGGCACAGAGACTCATAGTTTAATTTATAAGTTTCCTTTGAATGTTTCCTTTTGGTTTCAGAATGTTGTTGTTGTTGTTGTTTTGTTGATGATAAAAATAGTTTTAATAAAAGTTGTTGTATTTCTTGTTACGAGTTCATTTGACCTGTCCAATCTTTTATCCCTATGTGCTGAAGTTCTGGCTGGCAGGTGGCAGAATCTCATACAGCTTGTCGATCCCTACCAGCAGCACCTGCCACCCCATGTAACATAGTTATTAACCCAAAGATGTGCTGTGCCAGCAGCAGAGTATCAACTTGCAGAAAGCCCCCCAGGAGGTGCAGGGCTTGTGTTTGTGTGGGTGGGTGTGACAGAGAGAAAGAGAGTCAGGCTGTTTGGTAGCGGACTGGGTAGCAGGCGGTGGGATCCGTTGGTTGGAGGGGCTTTTATTTGAAGAAGCTTCAGCGGGCATCCACGGGTGGGTGCAGAGGAGTAGGCTGTAGCCTGTTGGGGCGGGGGGGCAGGCTGGCATGTGGGTACCGGACTTCTGGATGCAGTGGAATGGAATGCAGCCCCCAGTGACTGGAATGATGGTCCCAGAATCTAGTTGATGGTTCTTGGGATGGGCGGGCATGACTGATTCAGGGATAGTGGAATGACAGCCTAAAGCCTATCGGGCACACTTCATTCAATCATGCGATAGGTGGTAGCAGCAGGTACAGGAACACACACAGGCAGGCAGGCAGGCAGATATAATAAGTTGCGTAATATTCCATCTCATTACGGTAGGTTTGCTGCGTGCTGGATGTGGGCAATGGGCTTTGGGCGCATGAGCACAGATGGGAGTTCTTCCTGGTTCTGGCAGGTGGCAGCCAGGGTAGCTGGATAGGGATACACCTACCTCTCCCCCTCCAATGCCCATCTCTCTCATTCTGGCTGGGAACCTCTCTCTCTCTCTCGCTTTCTCTCTCTGGCCATATAATGCAGGTGACAGCATGGGTGGGATCGTGTCTGTCTCTCCTTCTAGCAGTGGGGAGACACTCTCTCTCTCTCTCTCTCCATGAACAGCAGGTTGCATAAAGAAAAGGTGGAATGACTGCGTTTTTTCCCACCAAAATTGGTTTCAAGACCCATAGGATGTTCGTTATATGCAGATGATCTGGTGATACTCTCTCAGACTTAGATAGGCCTTAAGAGGCAAATAGAAGAATTTGTCCAATATTGTGCCACAAATAAAATGGTAATAAATCACCAGAAGTCCAAAATTATGATTTTTGCCAGATCCCAATGGGGAAATTCCCATTTATGGAAGCTGGGCAATGTCCAGTTTGGGCAAGTAAACACCTTTAAATACTTAGGACTTCAGTTTTATAGTACAGGGGCATGGCGCCCCCACATAAAAGGGGCAGAGATGATTGCAAAATGAACAGACTTAGCCATTCTCAAGTTGTTTGTCCAGTTGGGGGGTTTTGAAATCAGGATGGCCTTGGCTGTCTTTAATGCCAAGGTGGGGGCACAGTTTCTTTATGAGGCAGAGATATGGACCCCATTTGCCTCACCATTTTTGGATCAGGTCCAAACAAAAATTTTGCATACCCTTCTTAGACCACCAGGGGGTACTCTGAGTGCAGCAGTTAGACTTGATATGGGCCAGCGGTCTTGGTATTTTCTTGCCTGGAGAGCCACCCGTAGGGCTTGGTTGAGGGTCCTGAACGCAGGGGATTCGGGTCTATTGCCTTATTTGAGAGATGATCCCTTCAAAACGAAATGGTCTGCAAAGGTCGAGTCCCATCTATCATCTATGGGGTTCTCACGAGAGTATTTATCTGCTTTGAACCCCAGGAAGGCAGCCCAGGAATTATCACAAAGATGGCAGGATATCAACTACCAGGTGGAAATAGGCAGGGTAAGGCTTTCGCCTCATCTAACAACCTACTTAGATTGGGCTCCTCCAATGGATGTCATGGCCACTTATCTAACCTTGCCTATTTCAATGAGAGGGAAGGGGCTCCTTACGGCTGCAAGGTTTAACGCCCTTCCATCTAGAGTTTTGGAAGGACGTTACCACTCTATTCCTTTCTCGCAATGCCTTTGTCCCTTAGACTCTCTGGAGGCTGAGACTACTGCCCATATTCTTTGGGGCTGCCATTTATATGATGGGTTAAGGACTAAGTTCTTGGCCAAGTACCCAGGCCATTCGCAGGCTGTGCTGGTGGATTTAGTTTTGGCCACCAAGCAGGAGGAGATATTAATCCAGGTAGCAAACTTTCTTGTCCAGGTATTTGCACGTAGTCAGCAGTTTTTTTATTTTAAGCTCCCTTTGAGTTTTTAATCGTCTATTATGTATTGACTATATTTTGTGTTTTATTATGTATTACCTTTTGTATTATCTTAATGATTTTTTATATTGGTTGTAGTTTGGGATGGCTATGATATTATGTCTTGCTAATAAAGCTTTGATGATGATGATGACAGCACCCCATGAGCTGAATGACAGGGCACAAGAACCCTGAGGGTGGGTCCTGGGGTTGGAGTGGCAGCTTCTAGATATTGGCCACAGCCCTCCCTGCCAGTAACGTAGGCCCCAGAACCCTGATGGTGGGTCCTGGGGCTGGAGTGGCTGTTTCTTGATGCGGTGGAATGACATCACCTCTGTGTGAGGAATGATGGCCCCTGACCCATGATGGTGAGTCCTTGTGAAAGAAAATAAAAGGGGTTCTACTGCCTTTATGCACCCTAATGAAGCAGGCCCTTTTCTAAAAGGACTTCAGCTGCTTTTCTGCACCCCGGGTGAAGCAGATCCCTTTTAAGTCTCGGGACCGAGTGAAAATACTACTGTTTTGAGAGGGTGGGGAATTACTCCTCTGTTATTTCTAATAATGACTCTTTTGTTCAATCAATAGATCTTTTATTCAATGAGCAACACAATTTAACATACCAATTATCAATGAAGCATTTGCACCTTTAACATATGAGCCCTCACCTACTCTTTACTACTTAAAACACATAGAAAGCATGTATTCTTATGTGATCAGAGGTCCACGGTCTGGTTCCAGAAGGAGGGGCAGGAAGGGGGCCCAAAAGCCCTGAGAGAGAGAGCCTAGCTGTGGAGCAAGTTGCAGAACTTCCTAAGGAGAAGTTTCAAAATGGGCACAAACACCGATCTTGTCGGCGCTCTAAAGAGCTAGCGAAGCAGGTACCATGAAAGGAAACTTCTCTGTCTGGGGCCAGCCTTTTTATCCAATGACTGTCTTATCATTATTCAGAGTGCGGGGTTGTCGTGCTAAACCTGTGGAGCAATCTCATTGGTTGCTCCGATCTGGGGTACCTTCTGCTTGGCCATTGGCTTAGCGGTTTGCCCGGACCAATAGTGTCCTACCCCTCCTCCTTCCGGAGGGAGGGCCTGACTCCCTGGCCCTGAGCACCCCACAACCCCCTCTTGGAGGTGCCTTATTGTCTGACCAAATCATCTTATTCTCTGGTACCCTTTGGTTCTGTTATCAGCCTCTGACCTTCAGTTATAAACTATCCTAGTTTTGCTGTCCCTGTGAGTTATAAACTATCCTAGTTTTGCTTGGAAACACAAGGTCTTTGCTTTCTCTCAGGCACCTAATAGACAGGAATATTGCCTCCTTCACACCAGTTCACATACTATCCTGTAATTTACTTCCTCTCTGAGTGTTTGACTGTTTACTCCTCACACATTTGTTCCTTATCTAAATCAATGAATCAATGCATATGCTAACTAATATCTTAATTAACTTACAACATTCTATATAATCTTAAAAGCAAAAACCAAAATAATGCCTTACCTAACTTAACATTCTATGTAATCTTAAATGAACACAATGACTTACACAAAAGTTTCATTCTGTTACAATATCATGATTATACATCCAGTGTACTTTGGTTACATTTCAACAAAGAATGGGTTACAATGGCACTCAATGTCTGTTCTGGCATATTTGTGTCAAAAGAACCACTTTTGCTCTGGTTACATTATAGCAAAGAAACTGGCATCTTTGCTGGGCCAAAACCATATTACAACACTTGGGCTGCAGTGGCAACTTCTAGGTATTGGCCAAAGCCCTCCCTGCCTTTAACTTGGCCACAGAACCCTGATGGAGGGTTCTGGGGCTGGGGTGGCTGATTATTGATGCTGTGGAATGACAGAAGAATGTGTGAGGAATGATGGCCCCAGACCCATAATGTCGGGACCTGGGGCTAGAGTGGCAGCTTCTAGATATTGGCCACAACCCTCCCTGCCTGTAACTTGGCCCCAGAACCCTGACAGTGGGTTCTGGGACTGGAGTGGCTGTTTCATGTTGCGGTGGAAAGACATCACCTCTGTGTGAGGCATGACGGGCCCCAGAACCCGTGGCACAGACAGCATGGGTGGCATTGGCAGCAGCAGCAGACATTGGTTGCCAGGGTACAGAACCCTTGGACAGACAGCATATAGGCCTGACCTGGGGGCCATTGGCACCAGCAGACAATGGGTTGCTGGGGTAAATAACCCTTTGCAAAGACAGCATATAGGCCTGGGGGCCATTGACACTAGCAGCAGCAGACATTGGTTGCCGGGGCAGGCAGTCAGGTGGCGTGGCTTGAGCGGCAGTCAGGCAGTCTGAGGCAGGGTTAAAGCTTTGCAACCTAGGCAGGCAGGCAGCGTGGCATGAGAGGCAGTAGGGAAGGCGGGCTTGGGCAGGCTTTGATCTAGGCAACCTGGGTGGGCAGACAGGCACCTTGACATGGGAGGCAGGAAGGTGGTCTGAGGCATTCTTTGAGCTGGGCAGCAAGCTGGGCAGGCAGCGTGGCATGGGAGGCATTAGGGCAGGCAGGCTGGGACATTGACAGCAGGGCACTCAGACAGGCTAGCAAAGACTGTGCAGCGTGAGAGAGTGAGAGCCAGTCAGTGTCACATACGTTGGCCGAGATCTTGTAGCAATAGGCTGGCTGGCAGGCTTACAGTTTGTTTCCCAATGCCACCCTGCATCATGAGGTCATTCAGATAAGTCAGCCAAGGCCATCTAGTATATGAGAGAGAGGGGGGGGCAGGGGGGGTGCGAGGCATTGGGAGGGAGGGACAGCACCTCAGCAGCACAGGAGCAGTAGCCCTAGTCCAGATTGAGGAGGAGGAGGAGGAGCCCTGTCCTGACTGCCCCTGGCATGGGATGGTGTGTGCCACTGCACCATCACTCCTTGTCCAGTGGCAGCTCGGGGAATCCCAGCAGTGGTAGGTTCACCTTAAAGAAGAGCAACTGCTTCACCAACTTAGCCCCCAGTCTCAGGCAGGGTGGGGAGCAAATGTCCTTTGCCACAGAGAACACCAGCTCACTGGGGACACTGGTTGGTGGGCAGGACAGGATACACTTTACCACTTTGGACAGGGCTGGCCACCTGTTGGCCTTGCCGGCCCAGTAGGCCAAGGGATCGCTGCTGGGATCAATGCATGGCTTCTCCTCCAGGTAGGTCTCCACTGCTGCTGAGGTGCCATCATACTCCCTCTGGTAGCTCTGGGTGGGCACCCCCTGCCCCACTGCCCTCAGCCATGCTGCTTGCCCTTTTTGTGCTGGGCTCCATGCTCCCCAGATTGACCTGCACATAGGAGGAGCTGCTGGCCCTAGTAGGGGTCCTGCTGCTGCTGCTCATCCTGCTGCTGGTGCTGATTCTACCACTAGGTTTGGGGCCAGGGATAGACCCAGATGGCTGGAAGCGGTTGCTGCTCCCACCATCCCCGGGGCGTCCTGCTGCATGGCCCGCTCTGCCTGCTGGACCTTCTGCACCAGCGTACCCTTCCGGAGACCAAAGACCACTGTCTCACGTGCCATGCTGCCCTTGATCCTGGGGTCCAGCATGGTTGCCAGGACATATTTTTCCCCGCGCAGGAGCTCATCAAAGTGCGCACTCAACCCCGCCTTCAGCTTCTCTGCCAGATCAAGCGCCTCATCAGAGAGCTTCCTGCCTGGAGGGCCACAATCCCCCCCCCCGATAATCTCATCCAGGCTCCCCTTGAGACTGTAGACAAGTGGGGTCACCTGGCTGAGGGTGGCAGTGGAGCTGCTCACAGTCTCCATCCTGGCCAGGAACGGTTTCAGGAAGAATACCATCTGAACAATCATCTCCCATTCCTCCCTGTTGTGCCCTGGAGGTGCCTCGATGTCTGTCTCCAGTTCCACCCGATGCAGGGCTGCTTTCTTCTCAAGAAGCCCCTCGAGCATCAGGAAGGTGGAATTCCACCTGGTGGAGACATCTTGGACCAGCTGGTGCACCGGGGACCCTTGCTCAGCCTGCTTCTCCCGGAGGAGCTCGCTGCCCTTTACGCTGTGCTTGAAGAACCCCACCAGCTTCCTTCCCCTGTCAACCAGGGAACTAAGGGTGCCTGGCCCAATCCCCTTCTCCCCCAAGCCCAGAGCGTCCTTCACCATGAGATGGAGGGTGTGTGTGGTGCATGGGATGCTTGTGAAGCCCCCATCACGGACTGCCTTCAGTATATTGACTGCGTTGTCCGTGACCACACACCCCTTGGTGAAGGCCGCGCCTGGAGTGACCCACTCCCTCATCATGGTGGCCAGGGCTGCCTCGAGGTTCCTTGATTTGTGGGAGCTGTCCATGACTTGTGCCTGAAGCAGGGCCCACCTGTACCCTGCTTCAGAACCCCACCTGCCACTGCCACGTGCTGCCTCTGGGTCCTACCACCAGTGTGCAGTCACTTCCAGGTAGATGTGCTGGGCATTTCTGGCAGACAACAGGTCAGTAGTGAAGTGGACCGTGGCCGCCCCCAGCCCCTGCCAGCTGCTCCCTCACACGCTCCTTCAAAGTCCTGTAGAGCTTGGGGGCCAGGAACCCAATCAGCCACTGGAAGCCCTTGTCCACTAGGGATGGGCGAACGCGGTTCGGTAGTTCAGTGTTTGGCCCGAACTCGGCCTGTTCGGACAACCGAACACGAACACGAACAC
>QEPC01009073.1:256713-283718 GCA_003113815.1 Sphenodon punctatus | reverse complement strand
CAACACACACCAACCAACCCACCCAAACACACAGCAGCACAGCCAAAACCAACACAATCAAAACAAACACACTAAACAAGAACGCGCGACCTGCCCGAACAACCGAACACGAACACGCGAACAGAACGCTAACGAACCGAACAGGCGAACACGAACGCGCAATACGACCGAACGACCGAACATGAACACACGAACCGAACGCGGCCGAACCGAACGGCCGAACACGATTCGCGATCTGTTCACCCATGCCTATTGTCCTCCACATTTGAGAAGGGCTGACCATCCAGGGAAATCATCTCAGCCAACAGGCGCTTTGCTTTATCTTGAAAGGCAGTGCCATGGCGCCCTGCCGATGGCCTTGACAGATCCCCCAACCCCAGCTCCTCCATGGTGGATTGACGATGTTGCTGGGGAGGCTCCTGCTGCTGTTCTGTCCCCCTAAGAGAGAGAATACTGCTCCTGCTGCTAGAGGCAGCAGTTGATGCTGGTGCAGGACGCTTGCCCTCTGAAGGAGCCGGGCGCCTGGCCGCTGCAGTCGGGAACCCACTTGCATCCGCTTCCCCTGACTTCCCGCTGAGCAGCAGAACACTGTGGCATGAATTTAGGTGCCTTGCCATTGCCATTGTCCCCAGGTTCCTCAGCACCTGCCCATGTTTTACCACCTTTTTGCACACAGTGCACTGCACCTCTCTGGGACCATCTGCCCGCACCTCCTTGAAATGATCCCAGACTGAGGATTTCCCCAACCCCCTCCTGCCTTCTGGCCCACCCCGGATGATGCACTGCTGCCAGCGCTGATGGGAGGGGGAGAACTTGGTGGCTCTGGCGACACAACTCTGGGAGGAGACCCAGCCATTGCTTCAGATGCAGACATGCTCTGCGGCACTAGTGTCTGCCTCTGACTCACTGTTGTCCGCGATCACGGTGATGTCATTTGAAGGGGAGTACTGGGACGCTGAGGCTAGACTGCCCGTGTCCACCATGCTGCTGGCACTCTTGCTGTGCCCCCCTCTATAGCTGGTAGTGCTGCTGTTGCTACTCCTCTCCCTACTGACATTGCCCGGGAATCGGGCCCTGCCTCTAGCAGCCAGGGTGGGATCCATCAGTTCTGGACTGCTGGGGATCACCTCGACAGTGGGGGACATTTGTGGGCCTGTAGGAAATCTGGAAGCAGCACCAGCACCTGCTCCAGCACCAGCAGAGACAGACGCAGCCTCATGTACTGCCGGCTTTCCAGTGCCTTGTGTGGCAGTGGAGGAGGGCTCTGCCAGGAGGCAACGCTGAGCCGCTGAAGCCTGGGGCCCTAAAGCAGGCATGCTGAGTTTGTTGTGTGGTGATGTGCTCAGGCTACTACTGCTGCCTGATGCCACTCCCCTGGCACGGCCCCTGCCACCTCTGGGACGTGCCCCTATGCCTCCCCTACAGGCAGCAAACCGGTCTCTCCTTCCCTTCTCCATTTCTCCCTCCAAAATAATGTTTTTATATTGTGTTTTTTTTTTAAATAATAATTTTAATTTAATTTTTTAATCTAATCTAATATGTATCTATCTCTACACTAAATCTAACTGCTATTAACTATTCTAAAACCTATTGAACTAAAGGGAATATCCTAGTAATTAACTACAAAGGCCTTGTCCTATAAACACACTATCTCTATCTATCTCTGTAACTAAGCTAACTACTATGTATATCTGTCTAGTAACTATCTACCTAATAACTATCTATATATACTCTATTACACAAGGGGAAATACAAAGAACACAGGGAGGGGTACAAAACTGAAATGAAAATCAATCTAATAATAATTATACTCTAAATAAATTCAAAACTTAGAACAGGGGAAGGGAATCAGGGATGGAATAAGAGGGAGAGGGAAAGGATTCAATGGAGGGGGGAGAGAGGAAGGAAGATTGAACACAGATTAAAAACAAAAAATAACACCGAAATCTATTTAATCTAATCTAAATAAATTATAATAAGGAGAGTTGCCCAAATATTCCAGGGGCTGTAGCCAGAGTAGAATTGGGAGTATGCTCGTTGGAGATGAGCTCTAAGCTTAGGTATGTAAGGTTCTGGCTTCGCCTTTTGACTCATCAGGATACTGATCTTGCTCTCCAGTGCCTAAGAGAAGAACTATGTGAATCAGGGCCAAGGGGATACCCATGGTTGTTATACTTGGGCAGACTGGTTAAGGCTTGGGGGTTTTCATTCAAATATTTCATAGGTAGAAGTTTATCAGCTGTTCGGGCTGAAATTTTGTTGAGGGCTAAAGATGTGGCCCAGCAGGAAGATCTATCTGCAGTGGCCCACTGGAGGGTGGCTCCCATGTTAGCGGGATTTTATAAAACAGCTGGGTTTGAGCCATATTCGGACCTTCTCACCTGCCCAAAACTCTGTCGATGGTACACACTACTCCGCTTTCAGCTTGTACCTTTGGCAGTAGTGGAAGGCAGGTTCAAGCAGCTATTATTCCATCAGAGATATTGTGCTTTCAGCCTCCAGGAGGTTGAAATGATAGAGCACGTTTTACTGCGCTTTCTATTTTACTGCCCTTACTATTCTTGGCTGAGGTCAGTGTGGTTAGGACCTCTGTTGCACAACCGTCCTGATCCTTATTCAAAGGTGTTATATATATATTTGTTGACCCTAAAAGGGAAGGAGGAAATGTTGGCTCTGGCAACTTACGTTTATTTGGCGGGTAAAAGAAGGAAGCAAATCCTTGGAAGATTGGAAGCGCTTAGATCTGGGCATGACTATAACTCCTGTGATTGATGTTTAGTCCTTATAGAGCTCAGTGTGTTGTCAAGTCGTTTCAACTAAGCAGAGACCAGAGAACTATTAAAACAAACGACTGGGAATACTCCCAGGGGCTTGTTTCCATTCCGCCCATTCTTTGTGCTGTTGTACATTTTTAATCTTTGTATTGTGGTTCCAGATATTTGTTTTGTATTTGTTTGTTTGCTTCCTAGGGTACAGCGGTGGCTAAACCCAATAAAGTTTATTATTATTATTATTATTATAATATGGAGGTGGATGGGTGAAATAGGAGTAAGATTGCAATGGATTGAGGAGAACAAAACAGCTGGGAGAGAGGGACCCTTCTGAAATGCCTGCTGTTCAGGAACAGTGACTAGCTCAGAAGGTGTTAGGAAAGGGGGGAGGCAAGCAGTTTTGTTTCTTGCTCCACCCACCTCACTGCAAGCCCCATTGGCTCCATGCAGCCTAGCCCGTGGCCAATCGCAGACTGCGAAGCCAGTGGTCTGAGGTGAAAAGGGATGATGATTCGGCAGGCTGACTGTTACTCCAAGCCTCTCCACCCCTGGTGCCTGGAAGTCTGTTCCTCAGTTGACTCCCCCTCCCTGTCACGTTTTGCCTTCCAGTGACATGTTTTTGCCACCCAAACACAATCCGAACTGACCGAACTGTTCAGTTATTTTGATGATCGGAATTGAGTTCAGTTTGGTCTGTTTGTGTTCGGGTTCGGGTTTGGTCGTCTGAACAGGCAGAGTTCGGGCTGAACTCCAAACTTCCGAACCGCGTTGACCCATCCCTAGTCATGTCCACCCATCCCAGGAACTATCAACAAGATTCTGGGACCATCATTCCAGTCACTGGGGGATTCATTCCATTCCACTACATCCAGAAGCCCGGTGCCTGCACACGCCAGCCTGCCCCCCTGCCCAACAGCCTACTACTCCACACCCACCCTCGGCTGCCCGCTGTAGCTGCTGGAAATAAAAGCCCCTCCGACCATCAGCTCCCGCCGCCTGCTGCCAAGGAGCCTGTTTCTCTTTCTCTCTGGCACACCCACACAGACACAAGCCCTGCTCCTCCTGGGGGGCTGTCGTCAAGTTGAGACCCTGATGTTGCCTGACACATCTTTGGGTTAATACCTTAACTGTGCTACATGTGGAGCCAGCCAGATGCTGCTGGTAGGGATCGACAAGCTGTACAAGATTCTGCCACCTGCCTTCCAGAACTTCAGCACATAGGGATGCAAGTCTGGACAGGTCTAATGAAGCACATAAGAACAAATATAACAACTTTTATTAAAACTATTTAAACAACAATAACAACAAAAGAACAAAAACAACATTCTGAAACCAAAAGAAAACATTCAAAGGAAACTTATAAATTAAACTATGAGTCTCTGGGCCTGTCCCCTGGGACTTGGGGGAAAGGAAGAAGGCATTGGGGCACAGCACAGGGCTGAGGGGCGGCCACCCGGTCCTCTTCAATCTCGTAGCCGTGGGAGACGACAAACTCCACGGCCCCTTCCACGTCCCGATGCCACCTGGAGACCACCTGGTGGTACAGTTCCATGCGTTCCTTCTTGGCGGAGGCGTACTGGGTGTACGCCTCCACCTTGAGCACCTGGAACTGTTCCACCAGGCAGTTCTTCAGGAAGCGTATGCCCGTCATCATTTGGCAGCCAGGCCTCTCAACTTTGGCCCCAAAGGCCTTGGCTGCAGCAGACTCCCGGGGTCTGGGGGACTCCACCTCGGGGCTGGAGGAGGGGGAAGGGCTTACATGCCGTTGCTTCTGTGTTGCCTTCCCCCCTTCTTCTGGTGCTGAGGCTCCACGGCCACGTCAGAGTCCTCCTGCTGCCTCACCATCAGGCCATGGAGCTTTTCAATATGGGCGATCAGCCCCGATGTGGTCCCCTCTCTCTGCCTCCTGATTCTTTTGCCGCAGATCTAACGAGCATAAAAAGATAGGAACATAAGGGATTGCAACTAGAAAGGCCCTGGCTGGCATGTGCAAATCCTGCCCTTATTTAGGGGTGTGTAGAGAATGGGATGGCAAGTGGAGAGTGGAGACCGTTGCTAGCCTGGCACATGTTTGGGTGGGGGTGCTGTTTGTGCTCATGCCTTACTACTGGAAGAGCCCCCCACACTACAGTACCCTCTCTCTCTCTGTGACAGACATCTGCTGTTACCCGCTAATGACCACTATTTGTGCCTGACTGATGCCCACCACCCACGCACCCACCCACACGCCAGTGAACTTGCTCTAACAGATAGAGCCTTTCTTGTCCTCAAAGTAAAAAAAAAGTTTACAAACCTGGCAGCACCTCTTGTGCCTGCCGCTTGCTGCTCATACGAGGAACCGGCCATCACCACCAAAGGTTCAGGAGCAGCGACCTCTTCCTCCTCTGAGAGCACCACATTGGCCCCCAGCCATGGCATCAGTACAACAGCCTTATTAATTTTTTTAAAAAAGATGCAGTCAACTGAAACACAGTCAGTCACCTACCAGACACCAACACTCACCAACCAGTCAAACAACACAGCCAAACCAAACGCAAACAGCCAAAACACATGAACCGAACAGCCACCCAGCCAAGCACACACTCTCTCGCCACACAGCTCTGCACGCACTCGAATTTCCGGTTTCTGGCATGATCACGCCCTCTCGCGATACTTTTTACAAACGCCCGAACCGAACACGACCGAACCAAAAGCCCGAACCCAAACTTAGCGAACGACCCAAATGCCCGAACTGAATGCCCGAACCCAAACTGCAACTTGTTCGCACATCCCTATCAAAAACCTACTCCACAAAACAATCAGGTGACAAATATTTTAAAACACCAAGAAATTTACATATTCATGAAATATCTATAGGATTAGTTTTTCATATTAAGATAATATATTTACAACAAAATACATCATATGTTATATATTACTACACATTATCATTATATATGAGAGAGAGTTATGATACATATTATTGTCTATTATTGACATTAACAATAATTATTATAGCTATTATTATTATTATTATTATTATTATTTTATTTATTATGGCTCTATCATTTATTATGATAGATGTATCACAATATGGTATGATAACCCATATTTTACAGAAGATACCAATAATAGTCCAAGACATAAATAAGCATCACTTCTCCTTTTACCTTAGTCACCCAAAATCTCATTAAATCAGGTGAGAAAAAATTATTGCAGTGTTTCATGTGTACTAGTTCTAACACTCTTCATAATTTTTCCTTCCAAAATTGCAAAGAAAATGATGTAGAACAATTATCAGGTGAATAAGACTACAGAATTGCTAAAACAATGCACCACAAAGAAACCAAAGAACAACAACGTTCTTCAAGTACCAAAATGTTAACATCCTAAAGCAATAAATAAATATAGGATATGTACATCAAGAACTCTATGTAGATATGCCATAACATTAAAAAAAAATGTCTTACAAACTAATTTGTCTCTTTCCCAGAAACTCAACAGAACAATGAGAAATCCGTTCCCGAAACATCGCCTTGCATACTGGCACAAAGGAAAATAATTTAACAACTCATTCAACTTAGAACACAACGTAAGTAGACAATGGTAACAAAAATAAATCTTTCAAAAACAAAACTATGGATAATAAAGACATAACATTGACTTAATAGTGTTGCCTTATTTCCTATTTCACTCAGTTACAGAATTTCAACAGAAGCATGACACCAACAAATGCACTCCATAAAAAGAAGACTGCACAATTTGCAAACAGAACTGAACAGAAAAAGGCATTTTAAACATTACCAAAAATGAAACCACACGTTGTTTGTGGTGATTACTCCTTGTTAAATCACGTATATAATAAGACAACCACATATATAATAGCCCATTGCCTGTTCAAGTGGCAGTGAAAGGACCCCTTGTCATGCTCCCCTCACAGGAAGGAGCACCAGCCAAGGATTTTTTCCCACACTGCAGCTGCATGCCATTTGCCGCAGGTTGCTGGATGCCCCTGCAGGAGTGTAACTGCACCTGACTAGGTTGCTAGGGAAACCAGGCAAAAAAGGCACAAAGGTTATCTCGGGATGCGAGACTAACAGAGTCAACTTAATTTTTGTATTACTTTTGCTATTTTTGGCTATGGCCTTTGGTCACGCCTTAATAAATAAATCTGAACCTGATTCAACTTAAAAACAGACAGGAGCTTCCCCATCCAGTTGCAGGTTGGGAGAAGAGTGAACGGCACCCACACATCCTTTCAAATACTGTGGGCAGCAGCTGGTCACCTGTTTCAGGGTCTGGGAAGAAATTTTTATGGGAACCTGAAATTGGCCAAGGGGTTCTTGGTTGTTCACCTTCCCACAGTGCTAACTATTGTGGTAGTTAGCCAGGGTGGTTTCTTTGCTGATTAGAACATTTATTGTACTCTTTGCAGGGATTCAGTTCTGTTATGGAGTTGTGGAGCGAACTGGAGTCCTCTCCTTAAGAGATGGGAAAATGATACCTGACGCAAAAGCAGGGCACGGTGAGCGCTGGGATCGTGTCCCGGGGAGGGGTGAAGATCAAGGGCAGAAAGGGAGCAGAGGTTGCCTCAATGCCTTTTAGAGTGAGAACGCAGCCTAGGTATCACTCAGAGCTGTAGTTCCACTAGATGCATTTCAGGAGGTGAGAACATAGCCTTAGTTATTCATTTCCACATGTCAACACCAGAGGGTACAATACCTACAGTGTAAATATTAGGGATGGGACATCTGGCAAAAAACTGGCTACCGGTTTGACCAGTTACCGGTTTTCAAAAAACGGTTTACCGGATTAAATCTGGTATACCGGTACCGGATCTATTGCATTGATTTCAATGGGGAACTGTCCCCATTGAAATCAATGGGAGAAAAAATTAAAACAATCCCTCCCATTCCCAGGCTGTGCGGGTGGAAGGGGGCAACCCCCACCCACCCTGCCCAGCCTGGATTTAATTTTTTTTTTTTTATCCTAAGTCCTTGCTAGTGTGGGCTACGGGTTGCTGCCGGCGAACCGGAGCCCGCACCAGCAGGCAGGTACACCAGGGATCACCCTACCCCCCCACCCAGGGATCGTCTACCTTTGTTGCGGTGGCGGCAGCAGCACGGCGGCCCAGAGGCTTCAGCGCTGGCTGTGGCTGCCGGCTTCAGCGCTTACTAGGCCTTCCGGGGAAACCCGGAAGTTCCCTGGAAGGCCTAGTAAACTCTGAAGCCGGCAGTCACAGCCAGCGCTGAAGCTGCCGGACTACCGTGCTGCTGCTGCCGCCACCTCCCGGAGCACCAAAGGTAGGCGATCCCTGGGTGGGTGGGTAGGGTGATCCCTAGGGTGGGGTGTGTGTTAAACCACCCCCCACCCCAGGGATCACCCTAGTACCTGCTGGTGCGGGGTCTGGGTCACCGGCGGCGGCCTGGAGCCAGGGACTTCAGTTAAAAAAAATTTAAAAAAAAATCCAGGCTGGGCAGGGTGGGTGGGGGGTGTCCCCTCTTTCACCCGTGCAGCCTGGATGGGGGAGGGGAAAAAGTGGTTGGGTTTTTTCTTTTCTTTTTCCGGTACCGGTACCCCCACTATCCGGATTAATCCGATACTGCCAGTACAGCAAGATACCGGCAGTATCGGATACCGGATAATCCGAACTTCCCATCCCTAGTAAATATATAAAGGTTTTTGCTTAAAGAGCAAATGTTACAGGCATGTAACTCCTCTGTGTATTTTCACATGTGATGGCTTTTCGGCCACCATGCTTAAAGCCTGCCCAGGGTGAGAGTCACCGCGCCCAACTGGAACTGCTACAGCCGCCAGCTGGGGTTAGGTAAATTGGTCCCTCAGATGTGAGGGCCCACTCTACCACAGTCCGGGGTAGGCTTCCCTGGACAAAGGCAGGGCTTAACCTGGGATGTGCACTGGCAGGGAACCCAGTACACATTACAGGTTAGTCTTGCCACAGTCTGGGGTGTACTGTGCTCTCGCTCGTGGTTAACATCTGGTGGGTGGGAGAAGATGTGACACCACCGCTGGTGGCCACACTGGGGTAAGTGTGACCATGGGCAGTGGTGTCACATTTGAAAATATCCTTTCCCACTATTTGTTGCCCCAGGCCATTGTGATATAATCTCTAAAGTTGTAATCCTTTTAAAAAATGGGTCAATAGGACTGCTCTGGAGTAAGTTATTGCAGGATTGCACCTTATCAAGCTCCCAGTACATTGACAGCTATCTGTTAATTGTTTGGGTTCAGGAAGTTACTTGCCTTAAGATTTGCTGATAGCTTAGAATGCTTACATAGCACTTTACAATCATTGCTTGATTAATTCTCTCAGCATTTTTATGAGGTAGGTAGGTTAAGAAACTAAGGCTGAGAGATAGCGACTTGCCCAGGACCAACCAGCAAGGCAATTGTTGAATCAGAATTTATATCTAGATGGTTCTGCTTCAAGTTCTGTGCCCTATCCATTATATCTTCCACCTCTCAGCAGGTAAGGTGCCACCTTTTTTGGGACCTCAATGACTGGTGACGTCCCAAAGAACTGGTGAGGTTGCAGCTCGTCTGCATATGCTCCCAGCATCCTTGGCTGTCATCGCTTGAGCACACCACGACTCTCCTGGGGCTTGGCCTTCCTGCCACCCCAAGCCCCACCGACCAGCGGGCCGAAAGGCGCGCGCCTTACAGGTACTTTTCTCCATTTCTTTTCTACTGTATTTCCCCCTCCTATCTTATTCACTAACATGTCTGCCCTATTTTCTCGCCTTTTCTTTCCCTCCTCTCCTTCTCCTCTTCCTGTCCATCTTTTTCTCCCTCTACTTTTCTCCTCCCAGCTTCTTCCTCCCCCCAACCGATCACCACTCTCTAACCTCCCCCATACATCCTTTGCTCCCTTGGCTACTTTCTCTCATTGCTCCCCTTCCACTCCTGTCTCTAGCCTTCCTCGATGCTCCCCTTCTCCCAATCTTATCCCTATTCCTCCTGTCTCTAGCCTACCACGACGCTCCCCTTCTCCCAATCTTATCCCTATTCCTTGCCTCCCCCCTCATCAACTACCATTTTTCTGCTCCCTCTGGAACTGTCGCTCATCTATCAGTAAAGCTCCCTATATCCATGATCTTTTCCTCTCTCGCTCCCTCCAGCTCCTTGCCCTTACTGAAACTTGGATCACTCCCTCGGACTCTGTCACGCCTGCTACCCTCTCCTGTGGGGGTCTCTCCTTCTCTCACCAACCCCGCCCTGAAGGACGGGGTGGTGGGGTGGGCCTCCTTCTTGCTAAATCCTGTCAGTTCCAACCAATTTCTCCTCCCCCCTCTCTCTCCTTCCATACCTTTGAGGCTCACTCCGTGCGCCTCTACTCCCCCCTCCATCTACGTGTTGCTGTCATCTACCGTCCCCCTGGTCCTCTCTCTTCCTTTCTTTCTGACTTTGAGTCCTGGCTCACTTTCTTCCTCTCTGTTGATATCCCCACTCTCATCCTTGGTGACTTCAACATTCATGTTGATGACCCATCTCAGCCCTCAGTCTCTCGCTTCCTCTCCCTAGCCTCCTCCTTCAACCTCCACCTTTGGACCAACTCCCCCACCCATACTAATGGCCATTCTCTTGATCTTGTCCTCTCTAGAAACTGCTCTGTCGCTGATCTCTCCTTCGATCCTCATCCTATATCAGACCACTTCCTTGCCTCTTTCAACATTTCCCACTGTCCCCCCTCCTCTTCCCCTTCTCTACGCCCCTTCCGTGACCTTCAAGCTATTGATCCCCTGGACTTTGCCTCCTCTCTCTCTCCCCTTCTTCCTACAGTCTTCTCTTCCTCCTCCCCTGACTCCGCTGTCTCTGCTCTCAACGCCTCTCTCTCCTCCACACTTGACTCCCATGCCCCTCTCTCTTCCCGCCCTGCCTTCTCCCACAACCCCCGTCCTTGGCTCACCCCTAGTATCCGCCACCTCCGTTCTTGCACTCGTGCTGCTGAACGACTCTGGCGCAAATCCCATTCTCACGCTGACTTCCTTCACTTCAAATTCTGTCTCTCCACCCTTACTTCTGCTATCTCCCTTGCTAGACAACACTACTATGCCTCCCGCATTGAGTCCTGTTCTCGGGACCCTCGCCGCCTGTTCTCTACCTTTGACTCCCTCCTCAAGCCTCCCTGTCCTCCCCCTCCTTCTTCCCTTTCTGCTCAGGATCTTGCCTCCTTCTTCACCTCCAAGATAGACAAGATCCGCCTCGACATCGCTTCCCACTCCTCTCTTCCCACTCCCACCCCTCTCCCTCCTCCCCCTCCTTCTCTCATGTCCTCCTTCTCCCCTGCCTCCCTTAAGGAAATCTCCTCTCTGCTCTCCTCCTCCAACCCTTCCACTTGCCCCCTTGATCCCATTCCTTCCCGCCTCCTCACCTCCATTACTCCCACTGTCGCCCCTTCCTTCCTGCACATCATCAACCTCTCCCTCTCTACTGGCTCTTTCCCTTCTGCCTTCAAACATGCCACAGTCTCTCCTATTCTCAAAAAGTCCACTCTTGACCCCTCTGACCCTTCTAGCTATCGTCCTGTCTCACTCCTTCCTTTTGCTTCCAAGCTGCTTGAACGTGTTGTCTACTCCCGCTGCCTTGACTTCCTATCCTCCAACTCCTCCCTTGACCCCCTCCAATCTGGCTTCCGCCCCCTTCATTCTACTGAAACTGCTCTCGCTAAGATCACCAACGATCTTCTGGTGGCTAAATCTAAACGTCTCTATTCCATTCTTGTCCTCCTTGATCTCTCTGCTGCCTTCGATACTGTTGACCACTCACTCTTGCTGGATTCCCTTCACTCCCTTGGCTTTTGTGGCTCTGTCCATAACTGGTTCTCCTCCTACCTCTCTGACCGCTCCTTTAATGTGTCTCTCTCCAACTCCGCCTCCTCCTCCTTCCCCCTCTCAGTTGGTGTTCCTCAAGGCTCTGTTCTTGGCCCTCTCCTCTTCTCGATCTATACCTCATCCTTAGGCAAACTCATTGCCTCCCATGGCTTCCAATACCACCTCTATGCTGATGACACTCAACTCTATCTCTCTACTCCCTCTCTCTCTCCCTCTGTTCAAGCTCGTCTCATCAACTGTCTCTCTGACATCTCTACCTGGATGTCTCAACGTCAACTCAAACTCAACATGGCTAAAACTGAACTCCTTATCTTCCCCCCTCATCCTTCCTCTCCTTCCTCACTGTCAATAACTATTGATGGAGTCACCATCCTGCCTGTCCCCCAAGCCCGTAGCCTAGGCTTCATCTTTGACTCAGCCCTTTCTTTTAAACCCTACATTGACTCTGTTGCTAAATCCTGTCGCTTCTCCCTCCATAACATTGCTAAGATTCGCCCTTTTCTCTCTGTCTCGTCTGCCAAAACTCTTGTTCATGCTCTGGTCATCTCTCGCCTCGATTACTGTAACCTCCTTCTCACTGGCCTTCCCCGGTCTCACCTTTCTCCCCTCATCTCTGTCCAAAACTCTGCTGCCAGGGTCATCTACCTCGCCAGTCGCTTCGACCATGTGCAGCCCCTCCTCTCTTCGCTTCACTGGCTTCCCCTTCCTGAACGAATCCTGCACAAGCTCCTAGTCTTCACCTATAAAGCTCTTCACAACCTTGCTCCCCCCTACCTCTCTGCACTTATCGCCCTCCATACTCCAGCCCGTGCACTTCGCTCCTCCTCTGTCCCTTCTCTCACCCTTCCATGCCTTCCCTGCTCCCCTAAGCGCCTTCGTCCCTTCTCACTTGCTGCCCCCCATGCCTGGAACTCCCTCCCTGTCCACATCCGCCTTGCCCCCTCCCTTCATACCTTCAAATCTCTCCTTAAAACTCACCTCTTTCGCTCTGCTCTGTCTGACTCTTTATCCTGCTGAGCCACTATTCCTATACCTACGATCGGTTTACCCTTATCCTTGCAACATGGACCTGCCTGCTGTCATTCTCATCGTAACCAAGCCAAGTACGTGCACTTGAGACCTCGCATCTTCATGAATGTTAGACCCCTTGTCTCTCCCTCTGTTCCCCTTCCTAAGTCTCTCCCCCAGCTCCTGTCTCTCAGATTGTAAGCCCTAGGGGCAGGGACCGTGTCTATTTTATTACTTTGTAAAGTGCCAGGTACACTGCTGGCACGCTATATAAATGTTTGTTAATCATCATCATCATCATAATAATAATAGTATAATTTTACTAAACAATAAAAAAAACTAATGAACCTTAGTCCCTGGCATGCCATCTACCCATGCGGCATCCCCCAGCCCTGCACAATAAAGTTGTGGGTGATCGCCTGATTGCTCTAGGCTGGTGCACACAATTATATGGTGTTTTCTGGAGCAATGGCCAACCGAGAGTCGAGCTGCAGCATGGTTCCACCTATCAGGTGGACAGCAGCTCTGCTGTTGGCCAGTGCCCCGGGTTTGGACAGCTCACTCTGCCGGTGATGCTTTGGGATGTTAATGAGTGCTGCCAGGCTGGCTGCCTGCACATCTGGTGGGGCACTTTTAAATGGACCGGCCATCCCAGGGGTGAAGCAGACTGGCACGGGCAGAACTGGAGCTGTCGTCCATCAAAAAGCACCCATTGTGTCTTGTTCAAAACTAGAGCTGAAATAATCTAGTTTGGGAGTGCTATAAGTTGTGATTTATTTCCTGGAAGAGTATTGGCAACCAGTGCAGTGCACACAGAAGTGGAGTTATATGCTCACACTTGCCTGGCCCGACCTGTAAGGAGATGGAGTACCGCATTCTGCACTAGCTGAAGCTTCTGAACCATCACCATGAGCAGTCCCACATACATAGAGCGCATTACAGTAGGCTAGTCTCAAGGTAATGAAAGCATGAATGAGGGTGACAAGGTCAGAATTAAATATACAGGACTGGAGCCTTCTAACCAGGTGTAATTGGTGGAGAGCACCCCCAGCCACAGCTGCCACCTAGGCATCCACATGCATCTGTGGATCTAGGACCCCATCCAGGCTCCAGACATGAGAAACCAGAGGAGGGTGAACCCTATCTATGATGGGTGTCCCTCACCCCCAGGTCATAAGCCCCACCAACCAGCATCAGCTCCATTCAGCTTCAGTCAACTCACTCTCATTCAGTCCCCTACAGCTGCCAAACACTGGGAAAGCACGGAGACTGCTGGACCTGGGTCAGATGAAAATGAGAGGTAGAGTTGAGTGTCATCAGCATATTGATAGCACCACATCCCAAACCCCCTCACAATCTAGCTTAGTGGCTGCATATACACATTGAGCAGGAGAGGGGACAGAATAGAAACCTGCGGCACTCCATACGGGAGGCCCCAGGTAGATGATGAACCATCCCTCCAGCATCACCCACTGGGATCTCCCAGCTAGGAAAGAATGGAATCATTGAAGAACAGTCCCACTCACCCCAGTTAAATCACACAGGCGAGTCACCAATACCTCATGGTCAGCGTTCTCATATGCCACTGAAATTTGTGTTGGTTATTTCCCTCAAGTTTGTAGTAGTTGAAGTTATTAAAAATAATTGGCCTTCTGATGGAGGATGGTTTTCTTTAAATATTTGAGTTCAGTTCCTGATTCTTTCAGAGGTCGTTTTCACACGGCGCCAATGGGTGGGAAGAGGGGTGTGCTCCCTTTCCCATCTCCACCCACGGAGCTTCCTCTGTTTTATTTATTTATTTATTTTTATTTTATCACATTTCTATGACACCCCCTCATGCTCATGCATCTTGGGGCGGCTCACATAATAAAAACAGTTAAAACCATAAAACATAAAAAAACCTAACAGAACAAAAACACAAACCCTCGAACCCACCCTACCCCTCTCCCTCACCAAAAGCCTGATGGAACAGCCAGGTCTTAAAACCCTGGCAGGAGGAGGCTAAGGAAGATGACACTTGGATCCACTTTGGGAAAGCATTCCACAGCCTATGGGTGACCACTGAAAAAGCTGGATCATCTGTGGCCACACAACGCATCCGGGGTACCTCCAAAACCACCACCCCGGATGACTGTAGGGGTCGATACAAGACCTGGGGGGTGGGGTGAGGTGGTCTCGTAGATAAGTGAGGCACAGGTCATATAAGGCTTTATAGGTCAATACCTGCACCTTGAATCTGGCCCGGTAGACTTTAGGCAGCCATGCAGCACCTGGAGCACTGATGTTAATGTGCTCACGTCAGCCCACTCCCCAAAGCAAGCGAGTCTCCACATTCTGCACCAGATGCAGTCTTCAGACCATCATCCTGGGCAGCCCCATATAGAGCTCCATGTAGAGTTTTGCCAGATGGCTTCGTGGGTGGGTGATGGATGGAGATGGGATGTGCACTACACTCACCACCCATGGTGTTTCCATGAGTGGACACCCATCCTTTCCACCCTGCCACCATGGTGTATGCATGGATGGCCCCCCATTGGGGGGGGGGGGTCATCTGTGCAAAAACAGCCAGAGATTTCTTATTATTTCAGTAGATCAGCTCGAGATGTATGGAATGGTGATAATAATCCTATCTTCAACATTTGTCTCTTTTGCATATTTAAATTGTGAACTTTCAGGAGTAGATATAGGTATACTTGCAGTATGGGTGTATTCAGACAAGATACTCTCCACCCACTATACATATTGCAAGACTGCAGTGTTGCCCTATGGGTGCCCTGTAACGTGTATAGTGGGTGAGCAGTAAGTGGGTAGTGGATGGAGAGTGTTCTGTCTAAAAACGCCCTATGCCACATTGATTTCAGGTGAAGCCTAGAGGCATAATAATTAGTCACTGAAACTGGTGAGAATTTTTCCATGAACATGGAACATCATGTGACTGAATATTATTGCAGAATGTAAAATGCTTCAGGCCAGAAGCAGACTTAGTGTTGTCCCAAATTACACAGTATTGCAGGTCAAAATTTTGTTCAGATTTTCCCACACACCAAACTTCCTCCAGGGTATACTCATGTCTCTGCCCTTTTCTCTAAAGATGCTGTCACTCATACTCGCCCCCCCCCCTTCTTTCTTGTTGCTAGCTGGGTGTTCTCTGCCCATCCCTAAAGTATTATTTGCACAACACTGCTCTCTGAACTAAGGAAGCAAGGTTAGGAAAGAGGATTTTGAGAGATGTGCTATTGAATAATAGAATCTTAGGGTGTTTTTAGACAAGCGCCTCCACACCCATTACCCACCCATCATACATGTTGCAGGACTGCATTGATGCCATATGCAGCCCTGCAACATGCATGATGAGTAGGTGATGAGTGGGGAGGCGCTTGTCTAAAAACACCCTTAGAGTTGGAAGGGACTTTGAAGGTCCCTAGTCCAACCCCCGCTTGGATGTAGGATGACTACAGTTACAACATCCCCTACAGATGACTGTCCAGTCTCTTTTTAAAACCCTACAGCAATGGATAGCCTACAACCTTCCTAGGCAGCTTGTTCCATTGCTGCACAGCTCTTACTACTAGGAATTTTTTTCCTGGTATGTAACCAAAATCTACCTGCCTGTAACTTGAGCCCATTGTTTCTAGTCCAGTTCTCTGTAGCAATGTAGAACAGTTCCTTGACAACTTCTTGGTGGCAACCCTTTAGATATTTGAAGACCGTTATCATGTCTACCCTTAATCTCCACTTTGCTAAGCTAAACATACCCATTTCCTTCAACCTTCATAAGATTTGCTTTCCAAACCCTTTAGCATCTTTGTCACCCTCCTCTGAACCTGCTCCAATTTTTCAACATAAACTGTAAATTGCACATACAAATGGGATGGAGAGAGAGACTGCATCCCCAAATTGACTGAATTCTCCAATACTTTGAGAGAGAATAGTTCCCCCAATGGAGGGGAAGTTACATTGCTCCTGAAAGAGAGGGAAGGCATGTAACCTGGAAGGTGGAAGGACAGAAGAAGTGTGACAGTGGAGACACACCAATGGAGGCACTATTTGTTTGGAAAGGGACAGCAAGACACGAGGAAGGACAGAAAGGGGGAAAGAGAAGATTCTGCAGAGAGAACAGCATTAGAAGAGAGAGAACAGGAGAGATAGGGGAGATAGAACAGTGGGAATAGCCATAGGGAGAAGTACTAAGCAGCACTAGAGGTGACAATATAAGGTGAAAAAGAGAAAGTGAGAAGAGAAATGAGCGGTGGGGGAATTAAGTACACAGGTTAATTTGTGTGTGGGGTGCTTGTCGGGGCTCAGCTCTGGCAATTAAATTTAAGGGGTATGGGAGTCCTAGGAAATGTTTCCAGTAGAAGTCTAGACCCCAAAATGTGAAAGACTAGGAAAAGGCTGACAATGGGCATTTCAGGATTGGAAACAAAAGTCAGAAAAAAACTGGATGGTTTGTCTTGCTGCTGCTGGGGAGTGGAACTAGGGGCTTAGAAAACTAAGGCACATGGGCCTGCCCCCCTCCCCCCAGGGTTTAAAAAGCCTTTAGCCACCTGTAGGCAGCTCCCTGCAGCAGCTGCCTAAAGCAGGTGCTACCTGCTGTTTGGCAGTTGGTCAGCAGCCAATAGGGTGTGTGAACACCTAGGGGTTTGGGGTTTGGCCCGTTTGGGGTTCGGCCTCCCTGAAACCATTCGGGATTAGGCTGTTAAGCCCGAATCTGTTCAGGAGGGGCCGAACCCATTCAGGTGGGGGGCAGGGGACAGTGGGAACCCAGTTTCCGCTCCCTCCAGGCTGTGCAGGTGGAAGGGGCACCAGAGCTCACCTTCCCTCCCCGCGCACCCTACTAATTTTTTATTTTTTTTTAAATCCCACCCCAGGGATCTCCCTACCTGGTGGCGCCGGGGCTCCAGCCCCGGATCCTGCAGCGGGTCTGGCTCAGGCGGCGCTGCAGAGCGCTTCAGGCCTCTAGTAGGCCTTCCAGGTTAGGTGACCCAGAAGGCCTAGTAGAGGCCTGAAACGCTCTGCTGCCACTGCTGGACCCAGGGCCAGAGCTCCGGCACCACCAGATAGGTCAGGCTCTGGCCCTGGGTCCAGCGGCAGCAGCGGGGCTGGCTCCAGCAGTGCTGCAGACCTTTACTAGGCCTTCCAGGTCACCTGACCCAGAAGACCTAGTAGAGGCCTGAAGCACTCTGCAGCGCCTCTGAAGCCGGACCCGCCGCCGCAGGACCCAGGTCCGGAGCACTGGCACCAGCAGGTAGGTCGAACCCTGGGGTGTTTTAAAAAATAAATAAATAAAATTAGTAGACTGTGCAGGGTGGGGGGGGGAGGTGAGCTCTGGCACCCCTTCCACCCGCACAGCCTGGAGGGAGGGGAAACCGGGTTCCCCCCGCCCGAACGGGTTCAGAACCCAAAATTGTTTGGTCGGTTCGGACAGGGATAATTTGGATTCAGGGAGTTTGAGGACAGGCTGAACACCCTGAGTTCAGACCGAACCTCAAACCTCCAAACTATGTTCACACATCCCTAGCAGCCAAAGGCTGGGGCTGGGTTAGGGGGGAAGAGAGGAGGATTGGTTTTTTCCACCATGTCATGGAGACTAGAACTCTTCTGGACACATCCAAGCTCATTAACGTTGATGTCTGGGGATGTAATGTGCCCTGAGTCGGTGTTGTAAAAGCCTTGTGTATAGTCTGGCATATGGCACAACCATAGTGAAAGAGGCAGAGTGCCTTAGCAGTCTGAAAAAAAATAATCTTTGTGGTATCTAGCATTTTTCTAGAAGTTTGTGGATCCATGTTCATATGGCTATGAAGCAGTCCCATGGAAGAAAAGCTTTCCCTTTCTTGCTGTCTAGGAACTCCCCAAATGAAAGGAAGCTTTAAAGTGGGTTCAAGATGGAATTTTTCTTAATTGATTATTAATCCTAGAGGCTGAAACATTGTTTGTATGAAGAATGAAGACCAGAGGGATCTCTGCCATGCTCCACTTCCCCTTGCCTGAGCTGTCCAAGTTACCAATTGCCACACAAATGCAATGCCTTTTAAAAAAAATAATCAGGTGTCACTGCTGCCTGCTGCTTGCATTACTTGGCACCATGGTGCCTACCTCCACTTCCCCTTGCCTGGGCTGTCCATACACTAGGGGCAATGCTGGGGGTTGTCACCAGTGCAAAATATATTTAAAGTTTGGGGGCGGCTGCTGCCTGTACTGCCTGTTGGCTGCAACTTGGCAGCACCCTAGAGGCCATAGAAGGATCACTTTTTCTGTGGTTTTTGTGGGCACTGTGACTATACTTTGTCTGTGGGTTCAACTTTGCTAAGATGTGACTGACCACTGGGACAAATAGGAGATGTACTTTATTTCTGTTTAAAATAATATTTGTGTGTGGGGAGGGGGCTTGCCTTGCATAGTTGGGCACTGGGCAAGCACCATGGAGGCTTTTGTGTTTGTGAGTGAGTGGGGTGAATGCCTGGTTTCTTTCTTGTGGGTATTATGTCTGCTGGGCTGGCTTTTTTTAAATTTCTGCTTGCAGTTGCACTTTTGTGGGTTTGTCTGCTTGAGCAATTGTCCCACTTTTGCTAGTCATGACAACAACACCTTATGATCAAGTAAAGACCACTGAAAGTTCTAAGAAGATCAACAGGACACCATTCCCTTTGTCAATCTCCAGGGGTGTGAATTTCGGTTTTGGATAGTACCAAAATCATCTGAAAATGACTGATTCAGATTAATCTGAAATTTCTGATCTTTTTGGTTCTGGTATTTCATTTTTTCCTCACTGATTTTATTTCATTTCCCCCCCGTCATTGATTTTGTTTCAGTTTTTTTTCCACTGAAGTTTGTTCTAATTGGCATCAATGGAAGAAAAACCGAAAATCCAAAACCGAAACAAGATTTGAAATTCAGAGAAACCCCCCCCCCCAAAAAGAAACTGAAATTCTACCCGAAGTCTCACTCCTACCAGGCACAGATCCTCAACCAAGGCCACAAGCACAGTTTCTGTGCTATACCCCAGATGCAAATCTGACTGAAATGTGACTAGGAATCCGATAGCATCGAGATGAGCTTGAAGCTTCTGGACAACCACCCATTCAACAACCTTCCCTTTTGGAAGGTAAGAGATAGGATGACAGCTGGCCAGGAAGTAAGGATGTGCGAACAGAACGGAGTTCAGATGTTCGGACGTTCAGACTGAAAACTTACTTCGGGTTCATGGGTTCAGTTCCGTGGAGTTCGGACCCCTCCGAATGTTTGGAAAATTCGGCCGCCTTGAGGCTTGGGGTGCATGGACCCCTGGGGTACCTGTGGGGGCATGACAGGCTGTCTGAGATGCATCAGCAGCAGCAGAGACCAGAAAGGCTTGGGGCTTGGCACTCCGGGTTGCCTGGGCAGGCATGCTCAGTGCTTGGCCCCTGGGGTTGCCCGTGAGGGCATGGCTGGCCGTCTGAGACCCAGAGGCGGCAGCAGCAGCAGCAGAGGCCGGGAAAGCTTGGGGATTGGTGTCTGGCACCCATAGTTGCCCGGGGATTGCAGGCTGGCAGGCATCGGTGGGTCTCAGATGGTCAGCCATGCCCTGACGGGAATTGGGCGGGCACCCCCGGGGGCTAAGCACCAAGCCTAAGTTCTTCTGAAAAAGGGGAAGCATTTAAGAGTCCTCTTTATGCTGCAAAGAGGCTGGATATGCAACAGCAATTGGAACTGCACGTACCCCAAGCCTAGTTCCCATACAGTTTCTTTCACCTCTGAGCTCCCAGAACAGTAGCCCTTTGGTTTAGAACTGGGAAAGCTGAAATGCAGAAAGGTCAGAGGACTTCCAAACCAGGAATTAGAACTGGGGTCTCTTTACTCCTGTCCTGTCCTACAAATGAGCAATGCTGCTGCCCACACAAAGGCTGCTGAAAGTAGATGTTCTGCTGGGCTGCCTGTCTCTGCCTGCAGGCCATGACAACATGCACAAACTCACTTTGGGCACCGGCAGGCTACTGTAGCCCTGTCACTTCTGCTGTGATGGTGAATAGAACTGGAGAACCCAGCATAGAGCGAGCAGAACTGGAGGCCTGTGAGCCTGCAATGTCTGGCCAAGTAGGGGTGCCAGCCACCAAGCCCTGGCTGGGCCTCTGCTGCTCCTCCACCTATGCCAGCCAGCCTGCAATGCCCAGCCCTCTAGGGGCACCAGCCACCAAGCCCACGCCAGGTCTCTGTTGCTGCTCCACCGATGCCTGGCAGTCTGAAATTCTCGGCCAAGTAGTGCCTGCCGGTGCCCAAAGTGGGGTTGCACGTGTTGTCATGGCCTGCAAGTAGAGACTCAGCGGCAGCAGCAGCAGAGTCCAGGAACGTCCTGCAGCTGCCAATGGACAGCACTTCATCCATGGTGCACTGACACTTCTGGGCCTCAACTGGCTGCTGCTGCTGTTCCCCCCTAGCAGCAATACCACTCCTGCTGCTAGAGGTAGCTGCTCAAAGAGGACGCTTACCTGCTGATGGAGGCGGATGACTGGCCGCTGAAGTCGGGAGACTGCTGGCGTCCACTAGGGATGGGCGAACAGAATCGAGTTTGGAAATTCGGTTCAGTTCGGTTCAGTTTGAAATTCGAGTTTGGAAATTCAGTTCAGTTCAGTTCGGTTTGAAATTTGAGTTTGGTTCGGAAGTTCAGTTTGGTTGACAGAACAGACCGAGTTCGGTTGAATTCCGAACTTCTGAACCAAGTTCGGCCATTCAAAACCAGTTTTTTTGGTGTGTGTTGCCACTAGGGATGGGCGAACAGAACGGAGTTTGGAAATTCAGTTCGGTTCTGTTCGGTTTGAAATTTGAGTTCGGTTCGGAAGTTCAGTTCCATCAACCAAACAGACCGAGTTCGGTCCGAACTCCAAACTTCCAAATTGCGTTCGCCCATCCCTAGTGTCCACTGCCCCTGCCTGCCCGTTTAGCAGCACAGCACTGTGGCATGCCTTGAGGTGTCTCGCCATTAGGGATATGTGAACATGGTTCAGATGTTCGGAGTTCAGACTGAACTCGGTCTGTTTGGACGTCTGAACCAAACCTCCTAACCAAACTCGAAAACGGTCGAACAGTTCAGTCATGTTCAGGTGAATTCAGATGAGTTCGGGGGTGGGAAAAATGTGACTGGAAGTGGGAGGCAGATGAGGAGAAGACTGCCTGGCACCAGGGGTGGAGACCAGAGGTTGTTTAAGGGCCAAATGGTACCGATAAAAAAAAAATCTTCGAATTCGGTATCCGTATTGATAGCACTATTTTCAAATGTTTGGCTGAACTGAATTCCACCGAGCCGAACAACCGAGCCTGAACTCAGGTTTTGAACCAAACGTCTGAACATCC
This sequence comes from Sphenodon punctatus, assembly GCA_003113815.1. NCBI lineage: Eukaryota > Metazoa > Chordata > Lepidosauria > Sphenodontia > Sphenodontidae > Sphenodon > Sphenodon punctatus. The sequence goes on along the minus strand of QEPC01009073.1, from coordinate 261,778 downwards.
GAACCACATTCTGTTCGCACATCCCTACTCGCCATGGAAGTTGTGCCAAGGTTGGTGAGCACCTACCCACGCTTCACCACCTTCTGGCACAAACTGCACTGCACCTCCCTGGGATCATCCATCTGGACAACTTAAAATGTGCCCATACTGAGGATTTTCTGCCCCCTCTTGACTTCTGGCCCGCATGGGGTGACGCACCACTGACAGCACTGACGGGAGGGGCAGAACATGGCGGCAACATAGCTCTCTGTGGGACAGCAATTGTCTCAGCACCAGACACCACCTCCACAGGACTAGTATCTGCCTCGCTGTCCCCAATCTGAGATATGCCCCATGAAGGGGAGTACTGGGACCCTGAGGCTGATTGACTGCCCATACTGCTGCCACTTTCCCTGTGCCCCCTATAGCTGCTGCTGCTACTGCTGCTCCTCTCCCTGCTGCCATTGATGGGGGATTGGGCCCTGCCTCTAGCATCTGGGGTGGGATCCACCAGCCATGGACTGCTGGGGATTACATGAATAATGGGGGACAATGGTGGCCCATGATGAACATCCGAACCTGAAGCACCTGCACCTGCTCCTGCAGCTGCAACAGAGACAGCTTCAGTCTCCTGGACTGCAGGCTCCAGTGCCCTGCGTGGGAGTGGAGGATGCTGGCAGGAGGTGCCCTAGTGCCACTGCTGGGAGCCTCTGAAGCCTGTCTCCCAAAATCAGGCCTGTGCAGTTTGGGGCATGGTGATGGTCTTGGGCTGCTGCTGATGCCTGCTGCCACTCCACTGGCATGGCCCCTAGGGATGTGTGAACAGAATGTGGTTCAGATGTTGGGCCATTTGGATGATTGATTCGAAACCCAAGTTTGGGTTCGGTTGTTCAGTTCGGCGGAGTTCGGTTTGGCCGAACTCAGTTGAACATTCGAAAATAGCGCTATTGATACTGATATCAATACTGAATTTGAAGATTTTTTTCGGCATCAGTATGATTTGGCCCCGAGTCCACCCCTACTCTCCACCCCTGGTGCCAGGAAGTCTGCTCCTCAGCTGCCTCCCCCTTCCATTTATGTTTTTCCAACCCCCGAACTCATCCGAACTCACCCAAACATGACCAAACTGTTCAGTCATTTTTTAGTTTGGTTTGGACGTTCGGTTCGGTCATCTGAACAGACCGAGTTTGCTCCGAACTCCCAAACCACTTTTGCACATCCCTAACGGCCCCTGCCATATCTGCCATGTGCCCCCTTGCCTGCCTTACAGTCAGTAGACCGTCCTCTCCTGCTTCCCTTCTCCATTTCTCCCACCCAAATAATGCAGAGGAAGATTTTATATATCTTTTTTATTTATTTATTTATTTATTTATTCAAATTTGGAATATAATATATATCTACACTAACTCTAACTGCTGTTAACTATTCTAAAACCTATGGAACTAAATGGAATATTATCTAATATCTACAAAGGCCTAGTCCTACAAACACACTATAAAATACTAAAACTGAATCACTACACACTAGCTCTATCTATCTCTATAACTAAGCTAACTCATCTATCTATCTATCTATCTATGCGCGCACACACACACACACACACACACACACACACACACACACACACACACACAGAGGGATGGTGGGGGGAGAAACACAGACAGCTCACAACAGAATAACACAGGGAGGGGTACAAAACTGAAATGAATCCTAAATCAATCTAATCCTACTCTAAATAAATCCAAAAACAGCGGAAGGGAATCAGGGATGGAATATATACAGAGAGGAGGGAGAAACAACACAGGGAGGGGTAAAAAATAAAAACACCACCTAAATCTATCTATTCTAATCTAAATAAATGAAACTGAGGTCAATGTGTGGAAATGGGTGGAGGAGGATGGCAATGGGTTCAGAGGAACACAAACTGCTGGGAGAGGGAGAGTTCTGAAAACACCTGCTGACAGGATCAGTGGCTAGCTCAGAACGAATTGGAAGGCGGGGAGGGCAATTACTTTTGTTACTTGCTGGCCTGTCTTACCAGAATCCCCATTGGCTCTGTGCAGCCTAGCCCCTGGCCAATCGCAGACTGCCAAGTCAGTGGTCTGAGGAAAAGAGGGATGGTGATTGAGCAGGCTGGGTTCTAGTCCAAGCCTCTCCACCTCTGGCACCAGGAAGTCTGCTCTTCAGCTGACCCCCCTCCCTCCCTGCGACTACCAGTCACATTTTTTCTGGCCGAATGCGGTCAAACTCTTTGGGGTTTTTCACGTTCGGTTCAGCTGTCTGAACTCCGAACGTCCGAACTGTGTTTGCATATCCCTACTGGTAAGTCGGCGTCCAAATATGGTCTCTTGAGCAGGGTCTGGACCACAGCAGTTTTATGGGTATCTGACAACCTACTCTCCTGAAGAGAGGTGTTGACATTACAACTCCAGCCAGTAACAGTCCCGAAATCTCCCGGCTGACTTTCATAGGACAGGCAAGAATCTAATTCACAACTGGTTGTCCACATTGCTCCAACCATATTCTCCACATTGGTGGGTGCACTGGGTGACACTAATTGAAACTGATCCACAGAAATATAAAAGGCTGAGATTCCACAACCCCAAACTCTGACTCTGCAGGTGAAGTAACAGCATCCAGGTCATGGTGCCAGGTCTGCAAAATAATTAATAAAATGTCACAGTGGGAAATAGGAGACTCTAGTTCATGGGAGAGACAGACTGGATTAATCAGACAATTCACCACTGGGAACAGCTCTGCAGGAGTTCAGGAACACTCTAATTTATATCTAAGTGTTTTGGGCACCAAAAAGGAGTGAGGAGTTCTCTTCATTCTATATTTTCTTTTGTCAGCTTTATAGTTATATGAGTTTAGAAAGATTGCTTTCCCTGCAATTTTTCTCCTCCCAGGGGGCCATAACCCAAATATGTTGAAGACGTTAGACTCAAATGTTGTCTCCTTTGCCTGGAAACATCGGGTATTTTCAGATGTTATGAGATCACGCTCAACCACGGACAATCCTCTGTGGTGGCGGATGGTCCCGTAATGTCTGGTTGCTCACCGCCAGATGTTCACCACGGTGAGCCACCGGCAGTTAGCAAATTAACCACACTTTCAAGGATGGTCCAGGCACCATCTCTGAAAGCATGGTTAATTGAACCATGGTCCGGAATCAGCGGATAGTAACGTCTGTTACCGCTGCCGATTCTGGGCTGTGGCCCAGACCCTGGGACGGAATTGGGTGCAGCGGCCAGATTGACTGCTGTGCCCGCCCGTCTCCAGGAGGGTGGGCTACTGGGGGAGCTTGGGGGAGTGGGGCTGTGTGGCTGCACGTTGCGCAGCCCCCCCCAGATTTCCCGCTGGAATCCGCCAGCTCGTCTGTTGATGGGCTGTTCTGATTCCGTCCGGGAATCAGAAAGGTGATTCCATGACGGGGCCAATAGGCACCCCGTCACGTCTGAAATCACCCATTCTCCATCACAGACCAGCATGTGTGTGGGCAGGTCACAATACCAAGGGCCGCAAAGCCTGTGCTTTCCTTTCATCCAGGGCTGTGGAACTCCCTCCCCCTGGATGTCTGTCTGAGTCTAGGCCTGAGCAACTTTAGGAAGTGGTGTAAAACCTTTCCTATTGGTTAAAGCATTGGGGATATGGAGAAGGATTAGGTGGGACGTTGTTCGAGGATGGGATTGGGCTGGGTTTGGAGGGGGATTGTATTTTAAATTATTTTAAATTGTATTCTATGTTTCTTGTAAGCCGCCCTGAGCCATCAGGGAAGGGTGGGGGATAAATGTGTATAAATAAATAATATTTATTTATTTATTACATTTTTATCCTGCCCTTCTCAAAAGACTCAGAGTGGCACACAACATTAAAAACTTAAAATGCAATAATATATATTAAAAAACGTTAACACCCCATCATTCCAACTACTCGCCCACCCCACCCTTTATCCCCATCTACCATCCATCAATCCACTTCCCCTAACCCCCCCCCAATCCCACCCAACCCTATTCCTGCTTGTAAAATTCCCGGCCAAACAAAAAGGTCTTACATGAGGAGCCTCGGGCTTAGACGGACCTCTAAAGCAGGGGTGGGGAACCTCAGGCCCGGGGGCCACATGCGGCCCGCAGCAGTTCCTGGATCTGGCCCCTGAATCCGGTTCTTACCTCCAATCACTGAAAAACTGAGCTCAAGGGAAGGGAGCAAAGATGTGGTCATGCAAACTAGGCATGGGCGAACAGATCGCGGTTCGTGTTCAGCCGTTCGGTCGCGTTCGGTTCATGTGTTCGTGTTCGGTTGTTCGGTCGGATCGCGCGTTCGTGTTCGCCCGTTTGGTTCAGTAGCGTTCTGTTCACGTGTTCGTGTTCGGTTGTTCAGGCAGGTCACGTGTTCGTGTTCGGATGTTCAGTTCGTTCGTGATCGGGTTGTGCGTTCGTGTTCGGTCATTCAGTGTTCGGGTGGCTCGCGTGTTCAGGTTCGGCCAGAAATATCGCGGGATCGCGGGAAGCCCTAAAATCGCGCCGGAAACAGGAAATTCATGTGCGTGTGTGCGAGTGAGGCGAGAGGGTGTGTGTTTGTTTTGGTGGCTGCTTGTTAGTGTGTTTTGGTTGAGATTGTGTTGGTTTTGGCTGTGCTGTGTGTTTGGGTGGGTTGGTGTGTGTTGCGGTGACTGTGGTGTGTGGTTGTGTTTGGAAAAAAAAAAAATGAAGAGATTTTACCAGGGTGGCCGCATCTACCGGCTGGGGCCACGCTTGACGGCAGAGGAGTTGGCGGCTGCGGAGGAGGAGGGGGAGGAGGAGGCCGCTGCCCCTGCTGCTGCCGCTGCCTCTGCCCCTGCTGCTGCCGCTGCCGTTGCCCCTGCTGCTGCTGCTGCCGCTGTCGTTGCCCCTGCCGCTGCCCCTGCTGCTGCCCCTGCCGCTGCCCCTGCCGCTGCCCCGTCAGCGGTGGTGTCTTCCGTCTCGGACGAGGCGGAAGCAGTGGGCTCGTCTACTGTGATTCCTGCCAGGTTTGTAAACCTTTCTTTTACTTTTAAGACAAGAAAGGCTGTATTAGTTTTTTAGTTAGAGTGTGCCAGCCAGGGGCG
>QEPC01009073.1:210614-235408 GCA_003113815.1 Sphenodon punctatus | reverse complement strand
CAGTCCAGGGCTGGTGGATCCCACCCTGGCTGCTAGAGGCAGGACCTGATCCCCGGGCAATGGCAGCAGGGAGAGGAGTAGCAGCAGTAGCAGCAGCTCTAGGGGGCACAGGGAGGAGAGTGGCAGTAGCATGGTGGGCAATCAAGCCTCAGGGTCCCAGTACTGCCCTTCACATGACATCACCGTGATTTAGGACTATGTGGCAGAAGAAGACACTAGTCCCACGGAGGAGATGTCTGAAGCTGAGGCAATGGCTGTCCCTCCTCCCAGAGCTTTGTCATCACCAAGTTCTGCCCCTCCCAGCAGTGTTGGCAGCAGCAGCGCATCACCTGGGGCAGGCCAGAAGGCAGGATGGGGAAATAAATCCTCTGTCTGGGCACATTTCAAGCTGGTGTGGGTGGATGATCCCAGGGAGGTGCAGTGCACTGTGTGCAATAAGCTGGTGAAGCATGGGCAGGTGCTCGCCAACCTTGGGACAAGTGCCATGGCGAGGCACCTTAAATCATGCCACAGTGCTCTGCTGCTAAGCGGGAAGGCAGGGGAAGTGGATGTCAGCGGGTTCCCAACTGCAGCGGCCAGTCGCCCGCCTCCTTCAGCAGACAAGCATCCTGCACCAACTACTGTGTCATGGGGCTTCAGCGCCGTAGGGTACCCCCATGCTCTGTGCCCACCCTGGGGACCCCTTTGGCATCACCCCTACAAGGGGTGCAGCAGATTCCCCATCAGAGCAGGGGAATACAGGGTCCACGCTCCCAGAGGCAGCGCTTATGCCAGCAGCTGTTCTCCCCCCACCCAGGAGACAGGGGTGGAACCTTGGAACCTTCAGTGCTCAGACCACCTGCACGAGAAGCCTCCAGCTGTAGACACTGAGTAAACAGGCTATTTAAACCAGCACTGCCCTGTACATAGCGCTAGTGATCAGGTCCCCTGATTGAACTGGCCCCCTTCGAGCCCTGAAAGCTAAGTGTTTTGCTATTGTGAGACTTGCATGTGTACTGCTTACAGCCTTATTGTGTGATTTACCCTCCCCCCCTGGTTCTCCTGTTTTCCTCCCTGATGAGTGTGTGAGAGAAAGGGTGCGAGCAAGAGTGCAGGTATGGCCCCTTCCCTCCCCCCTTCTGGGGTTTCCTATTCCCCCCTCCCCGTGGCTTGCAAGGTTCCTCCCCTCCTTGTCCCCTCAGACCCCATGCCCTGGACCCCCCCATTCCCCACTCTCTGGGGCACCGTGCATTCTTCCCCAAACCTTTCCCTGGAGTGCTTGAGCATCACTGGAAATGGCAGAAAGCCACAGGCCTCTCGGAACCCCACGCCCAATTATGATAGGGGCTTGACTTCCTTGTGCTTTGTCCCTCCAGAAGGGTGTGCACACTATCCTGAAGGTCATTTATACCCAGAGAGACCCTGTGGGGTGCGAGGCATGCCAGGTGTGTGGTGGAGTGTGGTGAAGTATCCTCCCCTGTCCCCGCCCCCTGTAACGTGCTGCATCTAGCAGCAGGAGCATATTCCTGTTAGGGGGGAAGAACAGCAGCAGGAGCCTCGCCAGCAACGCCAGTCCACCATGGAGGAGCTGGGGTGGGGACAGCTGCCAAGGTCATCGGCAGATGGAGGGCAGCGTGGCTTTCAAGAGAAATCCAGGCACCTGTTGGGTGAAATGATTGCGCTGGATGGGTAGCCCTTCTCCATTGTAGAGCACATGGGCTTCAAGTGGCTGATTGGGTTCCTGGATCCCCAGTTTAAGCTTCCGTCCCGCACCACCCTGAGTCGGATTGTGGTGCCAGACCTGTATAGGACTTTGAAAAAGTGGGTGAGGGAGCAGCTGGCAGGGGATGGGGTGCCACCATACACTTGACTTCAGACCTGTGGTCCAGTAGAAACACGCAGCATGCCTACCTGGTGGTGACGGCGCACTGGTGGCAGGACCCGGAGGCAGCTTTGGGGAGTGGCAGGAGGGGTCCCGAAGCAGAGTATATGTGGGCCCTGCTTCAGGCACAAGTAATGGACAACCCCCATGCTGCTAGGAACATCGAGGCAACCCTGACCACCATGGGGTGTATGATGATGGACAACATGGCCAATATACTGAAGGCAGTCCGTGACGGGGGCTTCACCAGCATCCCTTGTGCCGCACACACCCTTCACCTGGTGGTCAGGGATGCTCTGGGCTTGGGGGAGAAGGGGATTGGGGAAGGCACCCTTAGTTCCCTGATAGAGCAGGGGAGGAAGCTGGTGGGGTTCTTTAACCAGAGCATGAAGGGCAGCGAGCTCCTCTGGGAGAAGCAGGCCGAGCAAGGCTCCCCAGTGCACCCGCTGGTCCAGGATGTCTCCACACAGTGGAATTCCACCTTCCTGAGGTTCGAGTGGCTTCTCGAGCAGAAAGCTGCCTTGCATCAGGTTCAACTGGTGATGGACAGCAGGGCACCTCCAGGGTACGATGGGGTGGAATGGGAGGTTCTGGATCACATGGTCTTCATACTCAGACCGTTCCTGGTCATGACGGAGACCGTGAGCGGCTCCACTGCAACCCTCAGCCAGGTGACCTCTCTGGTCTAGAGTCTCCACAGGAGGATAGACGAGATTCTCAGGGGGTGGGATTGTGGCCTTGAGGGCAGGAAGCTGGCCGATGAGGCGCTTGACCTGGCACAGCAGCTGAAGGCAGGGCTGAAGGCGTAGTTTGATGAACTCCTGTGGCGGGAGGAATATGTCCTGGCAATAATGCTGGACTCCAGAGTCAAGGGCAACTTGGCACGCCAGACAGCACTCTATGGCCACTGGAAAGGTGAGCTGGTGGACAGGGTCCGGCGGGCAGAGCGGGCTATGCAGCAGGATGCCCCTGGGGATGGTGGGAGTGGGAGCAGCCACCCCTTTCAGACAGCTGGGTCTATCCCTGCCCCCAGCCCTAACGGTAGCAGCACCCCTATTGGAAGCAGCATCAGAAGCAGCTTGGCCTATGTGCAGGCCACTCTGGGGAGCATGGGGTCCTCCACAATAGGGCAAGCAGTGTGGCTGAGGGCAGTGGTGGAGGTGGTGCCCAGGCAAAGTTACCAGATGGAGTACGATAGCGCCTCAGCAGTCGTGGATACCTACCTGGAGGAGGGGCCATGCATTGATCCCAGCAGCGATCCCTTGGTCTGCTGGGTCGGCAAGACCAACATGTGGTTGGCGCTGTAGAAAGTGGCCAAGAGTATCCTGTCCTGCCCACCAACCAGTGTCCCCAGCGAGCGGGTGTTCTCTATGGTGGGGGACATTTGCTCCCCGCACCGCCTGAGACTGGGGGCCAAGTTGGTGGAGCAGTTGTTGTTCATCAAGGTGAACCTTCCGCTGCTTGGATTCCCCGAGCTGCCCCTGGACAAGGAGTGATGGTGCAGTGGCACACGCTATCCCTCCGTGTGAGTCTTGGGATGGGGCTCATCCTCCTCAATCTTGGCTAGGGCTACTGCTGCTGAGGTGCTGTCCCTCCCTCCCAATTGGTCCCTCTCTCTCTCTCTCTCATACTAGATGGCCGTGGCCAGCTTACCTGACTGACTGCATGATGCAGGGTGGCATTTTGGGAAACAATCTGTAAGCCTGCCAACCGGCCTCTAGCTAGATGATCTCGGCCCGCCAATCTGACTGGCTCTCTCTCTCTCTCTCACTGCAGCCTTCGCCAACCTATCTGAGTGCCCTGCCAAGGTCCCAGTCTGCCTTCCCTACTGCCTCTCATGCCACTCTGCCTGCCTGCCCGCCCAGGTTGCCTAGCTCAAAACCTGCCTCATCCCTCCAGCCTGCCTCTCATGCCACGCTGCCTGTATGCCTATCCAGGTTGCTGCCAAGCTCAAAGCCTGCCTCAGCCCGCCTTCCTGCCTCTCATGCCCAGGTGCCTGTCTACCCACCTAAGTAGCCGCCAAGCTCTAAGCCTGCCCCAGCCCGCCTGCCCACCTCTCATGCCACGTTGCCTGTCTGTCCGCCTAGGTTCCTGCCAAGCTCAAAGCCTGCCTCAGCCCACCTTCCTGCCTCTCATGCCATGCTATCTGCCCACCCATGTTGCTTCCGAGAGAAAGAGAGAGAGAGAGAGAGAGAAATGAGAGAGAGAAAGTCTCCCCACTGGTAAGAGAGACAGAAACGATCCCACCCATGCTGTCACCTGCACTATATGGCCAGAGAGAGAGGGAGAGAGAGGCTCCCCACTAGAACGAGAGAGATGGGGGTGGAGGGGGAGAGGTGTATCCAGCTCAAGCTGCCACCTGCCAGAACCAGGAAGAGCTCTCATCTTTACTCATGCCTGATGCCCACATCCAGCAACAAACCTACCAGAATGAGATGGAAATATAACACAACGTATTATATGTGCCTGCCTGCCTGTGTGCATTCCTATACCTGCTACCACCTATCGCACGATTGAATGAAGTGTGCCCAATAAAGCACTAATTCTAGGGACATCATTCAACTCCCATAGGCTGTCATTTCACTGTACCTGAAGCAGTCATGCCAGTCCCATGAACCATCATTGAGATTCTAGGACTATCATTCCAGTCATGGGGGGCTGTCATTCCATTCCACTGCACCTAGAAGCAACAGTCACTCCAGTCCTAAGATCCATCATCTGGGTGCTGTCACTGCTCGTGCCTGACTGGCCCCTGGCCAGTGGATACCGGTGCCCACCCGCAAGCTTGCCCCCCAGCCTACTCCTCCGTACCCACCCACAGATACCCGCTGAAGCTGCTGAAAGCACCCCTCCAACCGCCAGAACCCTCCGCCTGGTGCCTGCTGCCAAAGAGCCTCTCTCTCTTTCTCTCTAGCACAGTGGCACACCCGCACAGACACATGCCCTGCCCCTCCTGGGGGGCTGTCTGAAAGTTGAGACCCTCCTGGTATATCTTGGGGCTAATAATAAATTATAAAATGCTACATGTACTACTGCTGTCAGGTAGGGATCTGACAAGCTGTATATACAATGAGATTCTGCCACCTGCCAGAAGTAGCAACAGAGGGATAAAAGATTGATTAGGTCAAACAAAGCTGGTAAGTTAACAAATTTAACTTTTATAAAAACTTTTAAAACTAACTACAAACAAACAATCAAACATTCAACTTTATCAAATCAATCAAATGTTTGTGTTTATTTGGCGTAACCATTGGTCTTTGCCTTAACACAAATCGAAACCATTTTAAAATTTGTACAAAATAATACATTACACTTAGTAAATAATAAAACATGATAGGCTTTAACAATTAAGACCAAAGGGATATCAAAATAATATACACAATATTTAACAGAACGATGCCCATAAGATATAACAATTACAATCATATTCGTCCTGGACACATATAGGCCGATAGAGTTCTATCTATTCCCAATTTCTAATTTATTACAGTTTCAGAAATTTTATCAGGGAAGCGGATAACAAAAGAATCCTTTAAGGGAACCATCATACGGTCCTGGTGACCAAGCCCATAAATGGATAAGCATCACATATTTAAGAATCCAAATTTTCGCAGTTTATACCTCGAAATTGAAGAAAATTTCCTCTTACAATAAAAGCCTGCAAAAGGAACTTGGCTACCCTAGCAGAAATCTCAGGAGATGAATCTTCTAATAAGAACTTCTCAAATTCAAATGTAGCTCTGCTGGGCAGCCTTTCCAAGAACTGCACGAGCCAATGCTCCCTTAAAGTATCGTACATTTTACAACATATTAAAATATAACCTACAGTTTCAATTTCGGAGTTGTCAAATGGACACAGCCACATAGCAAAAGGCACAACAGACAAGCGACCTTCTAGAAGCCTTGACAGTAGAGTATTTACCCTAGCAGAGAGGAAAAGATACCTTTCCCTATAAGAGGTAAGTAAATAGAGATAAGGCGTCATAGTTCTTCTAGGTGGAACTAAACACTGAAAATTATTTAGGGACCGGAAATCCACCACTAGGGCTAGATCTTTCTGCCTATCCAAATCTTCCAGATGAAAAAATATTTCAAATTTTGCAGCTTCGAAATATTTATTTGAGAAGTAAGAGGGAGAAAATCCTATCTGACATAGGGTAACGATCACCTTCTTTCTCCAAGGATTTTATCAAACAGAAAGCATATAATACAAACAAAGGGGAAACTAACTTAGGGGTCTGTGGGGGCACATGGGGGAAAGGGGAAATGGGTGTGCAGGAGCGAGGGGCGGACATCAAGTCCTCCTTCGGCTGAAAACCATGTTGTTTGGCATAGTCCAGGGCCTCTGCCAAGGACTCCTGCCATTTGGAGACCGACTGGTGGTACAGTTCAACATCAGTCACCTCCGAGTGGAGGTACTCGGAGTAAGCCTCCACCTTGCACTGCTGTGCCTCCAGGTCCCTGAACTGTACCACCAGTCGATTTTCCATTGTAAGAGCTTGGACCCTTAGCCCGTCTGTGTATTTTTTCTGGGCCTCCAGAAATTCCTGGGTAGGCCTCTCCACTTGGGCCCCAAAGGCCCTTGCCACTGCAGACTCCTCCTCCTGGGGGGCTGGAGGCTCCTCATCAGAGCTGGAGGGGGAAGGCCTCTGGTGGAGGCGCTTCTGCCGGGCCTTCCCCCCTTGCTTCCTGTGATGTTCCTCCTCGCAGGAGGCCCTGCGCCCAGAGCTGGAGACATCCCGACGTGCCACCTCCATGCTGCGCAGGTTCTCAATGTGGGCGATGAGCCCTGATGTGGTCCCCTGGCTGCCCCTTTTTATTTTTTTGCTGCAGATCTAAAGAACATAAAAAGATAGGAACATAAGAAGTGTCATACTGTGTCAGACCAATGGTCTGTCAAGCCCTGCCTGCATTCTGTCTCCACAAGTGGGTGGGTGGCCAATCTTTCTCTGCAGGGGACTTCCTAACAGGTCATAGGGCAACAATCCAATCCATTCCCTGTTGTTACAGCCCCCATGCCTTACCTTGCAGATGGCGAATCCGCCTTTTGGCCTGTCATAGTGCTGCCAGACCACAGACCTCATCTGCCTGCTTTCTGGCAGCGGCTCTGGTGACCTCCACCTTAGGGATGGGCAAACAGAACGTGGTTCAGATGTTCAGACGTTTGGTCCGAAATCTGAGTTTGGGTTCGGCTGTTCGGTTCGGCGGAGTTCGGTTTGGCAGAACTTGGCCAAACAACCAAAAATAGCACTATCGATACTGAAACCGAATTCAATTATTATTTTTTGTTTGATCCTGAAACCACCCCTGGTCTCCACCCCTGGTGCCAGGAAGTCTGCTCTGCAGCTGCCTCCCACTTCCAGTCACGTTTTTCCCACCCCCAAACTCATCCAAACTTTTTTGAACTGTTCGGCCGTTTGAGCGTTCAGTTCGGACATTTGGTTTGGTCATCCGAACAGGCTGAGTTCAGCCTGAACTCTGAACTTCTGAACCACGTTTGCCCATCCCTACTCAACCTTGCTGGGGTTCTGGTGGTCCGGACACCAGTGGAAGGGGTGGCATCCTCATCACCCTCTCTGAAACAGGAACACATAAACAACACCTAAATAATATAATGCATTTATGATGATGCCTCTAGTCCTCCCTCCTTGGGGTGCTAGGGGATGCTAGGGAATGGGTTGGCAAATGGAGAGACTCTTGCTGGCATGTGAAAATCCTGCCCTCCTTGGGATGCTAGGGGGATGACAACTGGAAAGACACTTGATGGCATATGCAAATCCTGTCTTTCTTTGGGTGCTAGGGATAGCAACTGTAAAGACCCTTGCTGGCATGTGCAAATCCTGCCCTTCTTGGGGTGCTAGGGATGGCAATGGGAGACCCTTTCTAGGGATGAGCTGGCACGTGTTTGGGTGGGTGCTTCCTTTGACTCATGCCTGACTTCTGGAAGAGCCCCACACACCCTCTCTCGCAGTGACACACACCCGCTGCCACCTGCTGATGCCCACTGTTTGTGCCTGACTGACCACCACCCGCCAGTGAGCTTGCTCTAAAGGAAAGTATTATTCTTGTCCTCAAAGTAAAAGTTTACAAATCTGGCAGCACCTCCTGTGCTCGGCTCTTGCTCCTCTGATGAGGAGCCGACCTCCACCACCAAAGGTCCAGCGGCAGCAACCTCTTCCTCCACCGGCTCCATCACCTTGGCCTTCCTCCAGTCCCCCTTGTTCAGCTTCACCCTCTTCATTTCCCCCCCCCAAACACACACACACACAAACAAACAGCCAAACAAAACACACACACACCAACTCACCAACCAGCCAAACCAACACAGCCAAACCAACACACAGTCCAACACAGTCAAAACACACCAAACAAACCCAAACAGCCAGCCACAACACACACGTTCTCTCTCCACACAAGCTCTGCACGCACTCGAATTTCCGGTTTCCGACGCGATCATGGGACCATGCACATGCGATACCTAGACTGATACCAATACCAATTTCTGAATGACCAAACCGAACCGAACTCTACCGAACCGAACGACTGAACTCGAACTCGGTTCCGGGACTGAACGACCAAACTCGAACTCAGCTACCAAACCGAACAACCGAACCGCATTCTGTTTGCACATCCCTACTATTCTGTCCCCTCTCCTGTTCAACATGTATATGCAGCCATCAGGCGAGGTTGTGAGAAGGTTCAGCATATGTTGTCACCAGTACGCTGATGATACACAGCTCTACCTCCCCTTTTCTGCAGACCCAGATCGGGCAGTCTCAGTGCTTACCTGGTGTTTGGCGGCAGTGGGGGATTGGATGAGGGTGAGCCATCTGAAGTTAAATCCCAACAAGACAGAGATAATGCTGGTGGGGAAGGCTGAGGGGGGTGATGGCTCCTGTCATTGGCGGGGTCTGCCCCCCTTTAGCCACCCAGGTTCATAGTCTGAGCCTGGGGGGTGCTTCTCGACTCACAGCTTCCCCTGGATTTCCAGGTGGTGGCTGTGGCTGGGGGCGCCTTTCACCAATTACACCTGGTATGTCGGCTACAGCCATATGTTTTGGACTCCAACCATCCATGCTTTCATCACCTTGAAATTGGACTACTGTAACACACTCTACGTGGGGCTACCTCTGGTGACAGTTCAGAGACTGCAGCTGGTGCAGAATGTGGTGGCCCGTCTTCGAATGAGGACAGGTCATCGCGAGCACATTTCATCAGTACTCCGTTCTCTACACTGGCTGCCTATTGTCTTCCGGGCTTGATTCAAAGATGTTAGTAATGACCTTTAAAGCCCTAAACGGTCTGGGTCCCACCTACCTGCGGGACTGCCTCATGCCCCAGGCCATGATACGACCCTTGTGGTCAACCTGGGCACCCGACTTGAAGTCCCGTGGGTGGCGACAATGCGGAGGGCGTTCTCGGTGGCTGCACCTAGGCTGTGGAATTCCCTCCCAACGGAGGCCTGCTTGGCCCTGGACCTCCCCTCCTTTCAGAGGCAATGTAAGACCTGGCTGTTCTGCCAGACCTATGGGAAAGGAGACAGGTAGGTGGGTGGGGGAGGGATTTTGATTTCCACTCTTTTTAGTATTTTATGGTTTTAATAAGTTTTAGCTGGTATTTTGTATTTTTTAATTGTTTTATATGTTTTGATTTATTGTGAGCCGCTCTGAGCTGCCTTTGGTCAAGCGTAGTGGGATAAAAATATAAGGAATAAATAAATATAAGGTGGGGAGTCCTCTTCCTTTTATCTCCTCTCCTCTTATAAGACAAAAAGCCTGCACTGTCCTGGGGGACGGGGGGATGGAAGGGGAGAGCCTCACCTCTTTTCCAGACTGTTCTAAACAGTCTACCTAGCAACTGCTGATGTAAGAGTGTTCCGACGGCCTGTAAAGTAGGAAGTGATCCCATGAGCAAAAATATGCAGAGCTTTCTTGAAGAACTCAGTTACTAGTAAGTAACCTTCATTTCTTTACACTGTATGTAATCAAGCTGTTAAAAATAATTGGAGTTACAGAGATTCATCTACTCAAATGTGTCTGAATATAAAGAGTAGCTATATAATTTTGTCAACGGTTCTTACTGCAATCATGATAAGCAAGGTACAGGTCTGGGGCCTCAAAGTCCACCATGCAAACTGTTTGCTAGAGGAGTCAGTAGTACCACACACATCAGTCATCACACACCCAGGTTTCCTGAAGCATCACTATATTGAAAAGACAAGAGCAGTTCAGAAAATGAAATTTTCATCCCTGAGTAAAAAAATTCATTTCTATTAGTATTGCTGTTGATTTTCTGAATTGTTGTAAAAGGGGTATTTTCAGACGTTACGAGATCACAATCAACCACGCTCAATTCCGCGTGGTGGCTGTGATCTCCTAACGTCTGTTGGGGGAAACGGATGTTTCCCCCCAGATGTTACCACGGCGTGGAATTACATTCACCATGCGAGCGGCCGAAGTGGAGGGACCGGCGGCCGCCGCGTGTCGAATACAATTCAACGCCGTGGTGAACCCCAGCGTCTTGTCTGGTCGGGCGCCACGGCCCGGGATCACCAGTGGGATCCCAGGCCGTGGCAAATCCGGCCCAATGCGGCGGCCTCATTGGCCCCGCCGCCCGCCCGTCTCCCCGGAGGGCGGGCGGTGGGGTGCATGGAGGGGGCGGGGCCGTGCGGCCGCACGTTGCTCCGCGCGGCCCCGCCCCCTCCCAGATTCCCCCCCGGGATCCCCCCAGCATGTCTGATACGGTGTGACGGGGTGATCCCGGGGGGGAATTAATTCAGTGATTTCGGTATGGGACCAAAGGGCCCCGTAACGTCTGAATCACCCAATGTTATTTAAAAAAACACAACTTCTCTGAACAAGGGCATAGCTACAATAGGGACAGATGGTGCAGCAGCGGCACCAGGGCCCACAAGCCTGGGGCCCCCACACTCACTAGTAAAGCTGTATCCCCTGCCCATGGGTGGGGGTCCCCATTCCATCTTCTCTACCAGGTCCCATTCCAGTCTAGCTACATGTCTGTCTTCTCAAATTTTGAATAGATGGATGTTGAAATAAAAAACACTGACATTTTCAATTAAAAAAAAATGATTTAAACATGTCAATATGTCCTTTGAAATTAGAAATTGATATTTTAACAAGGGTATTTTTTAAATGTCAAGTTGTAAAGCTCCCCCTCCCCTCCTCCTTTAAACATTTTTTTCTCCTAATCAAATATTGCTAACCCTTCTTGTGCAACAGAGAAAGGGAAGGATTATGAAAGGTGGAGGGGAGGGGAAAATCCTAAGAGAAAACCATGAGGTGTCTGAAGCATCTGAGGGATGCCCTTTATGGGCATCTTGCTGACCAAAGTGAAAGCTGCTTTGGAAATAACTTTTTAGGTGAAGCCAGGTGAAGCTGGAAAAGGAAATAGCTAATTAATAAGTTGCCTCTGCAAAGAAAGCTTTCTCAAAAGGTCCCTGCATTATGTCCATTAATCTGGATTAAGGCTGAAACAAGCAGCAAAATTTTTGGTTGTGAGCCATTTTGACATATTGGGAACTGGGATCAGTTTCTCGATGATTTCCCAATACTGATGCGATTTCTTGATCCTCACAATACCATGAGATACCACCCTGAGTTACTGCCTTTCCCCTTATCATTGACCACATACAGTGTACTGTTCATTTACTGCTTACCACCATTGCTGAGGATACTGTTTACTTTTGGGTTTATTGTTTCCACATTTCTGAACCAATCATTGTGCAAATAGCCCACCCCTTAATCTCCCCTCAGTGCCACTTACCCTCCATTCCAGTATTTCCAATCAGAATTGTTGTTCTGTGTTGTTCCCTTTGCTTTGACCAATCTGCAACTGGACTGCAGTGCAGATTGGTAAAGGAATCTGTGAACTAGCCAATGAGTGACAAGGAAATACAAGCAAGAAGGTCGTGCAGGAAATGCGGTAATGCATCGGTATATTACCTCTCAAGATTTTAAATGGATGGCAAACTAGTAAATGGCAACGCAGTCAGTGGTAAACAGTAAAGTGGTAAATGGGATCCCTGTAACTGGAAAAATCAGTAAACTGAGAAATGAAATATTGGTCAAGTCATTGTTGAGTACCAAGAGGTTCCCAATTTGACCAAGACAGTATCAGGAACCAGGATATTGATTAAATTTCCTGTTTTGGCAAAATCTAATTTCAGCCCTAATCTGGATATAAATTCTAAAAACCAGAACTATGAAAGAGGGGTTTTTTTGTATTCATGATGGAGAGAAGAAATTGCCCTGTGTATATCTCACTGCCTAATATGAGTTAACACAAGATTGGCTGATGTGTCAGGCATTCCAAAGCTAAAATATACTCTTAAAACCATCAGTTCAGTTCATTTTATTAGGCTGATCATCATATATAAGAATAAAATACAAAGAAAAAGAGCAATTATCAGACTAAAATGTAAAAAGTAAGTTTCACCTACGTGAAGCTTGCAACACAAATACAGCAATCGCATAAATAACTGAAACATCATTATGATTCAATAAAAAGAGCAAACGATACTCAGGGGGTCAACAAGTTTTCTGCCCCACCCGGGGGGGTCAATCCATTCCTGCTTCAGCAATGAATAAAATGGGCACTCTAAAAATATGTGTTCAAGAGTTTCAACAAAATCTAAATGACATGGACAAAGTCTATGTTCAAGAGGCCTATTAGCGTGTCTACCTCTTGTCCCCGCTGACTCCATCATTTGAAATCAAGCAGAAGAAAATGCTTTGTGCAGTTGAAAATTATCAAATTTCATAAGATAGCCAGCGATGCCAAATGTTGTTTTAAGAGCTGGATAAAGAGGGGCAATCTTCAAAGAATTATCGTTAGCCACCTCAATTTGCATGGCCACATCCAAAACTCTTTGCTTAAGAGTGACCACAGACACGGTAGTATTAAGACACACATCAACTGGAAAACCCAAATTCTGCACAAAAGCGGAAATACCTTTCCACCAGATATATTGGCAATTACCATTATAAGCAGCCTGCTCTTGCCAACAAAACAGGGGTAGCTTGGTGGAATCTGGTTTACTAACCTTATCGCAAAACACAAACGTTCTAACATGTGCCTGGATTTGGACAGAGATCAGACCAGCTTCAACTCTCAACAAGGAGGCCGGGAGTGAATTTGGCACCCCCAAAATGCCACACAGCATTTTATTCTGAACCACTTCAGCCTTGTTATCATAAGCGGTAAATGTCAACTCAGCTCCAGCCAGGAGCTGAGATAATGACTTAGCTCTAAAAATATCAGTTACGGCACATACATTTGTGACACTTGCAGCTCAATAAAACCATAACAGGGCTGCTGAAGATGTCTTTGATTTCACAATTAGCTTGGCAACATGTTTAGACCAGGATCGATCCATGTTTTTAAAACCATGTTTAATAAGTTTCTTCTGCAAGGGTGTCTGTAGGTGCAACTACTTCCTTGTTTGCATAACTATGAATATTAACCAAGGAGCTTGCTTCAGGTGAGTGATAAAATTTCCTAAAACAGACGTGGGGAAATTAGCTGAACCCTATAATTATCTTTTCACAGTATTACATCATGTCATCAGCTAAATTCTAATGACAGAGGGTGTCACCCAGAACTCCCGCACGCAGAGAAGATACTGCTACGTGCGTGGAGAACAGAAGAAACAGTGCAGGAATTGCGCATGTCACCGTAGGTGTAAGTGCAACTGGGGTCCAAAACACGTGTGTGTGGTGGTTTGCCCACACTTTGCCTGCATGTCAACTAGTCACTGCACACAGCCCTGCACAGGGGCTTTGCAGCCTTTGGGATCGTGCCCAGAATCTTTATTCAGAGATAATGCTAGAATCAGAAAAGAGACAGCTTGATTTTAAAAACTGGGGTGGATGGTTCTTTCTGGCCTGCCAGTGATCAGCAAAATCATCTTTTAAACTTGTATAAATGGAACACATTTTACCTAACTTCCCTGAGAAATAATATACAATGTCATTTCCAAAGGTTTTTTTTTTTTTTTTTACAGTGGCAGTGGCACTGATTAAGAAAAACCTTTAGGCATGCCGTTATATTTAAGTACATGCATTCAAATGGAATTACTCATAAGCTTAAAGTTAAGCATATATTTGAGTGTCTTGCTGAGTTATTATGGCCTTTACTACCTATTTTGAACATCAATGTTGGAAGCTCCCTGCTTCCTCCAAGGTGCCTCTGAGTCTCCTCCACACCCTTATTATAATTAGTTCAAGCTTGTGGCGACTTGACTGAAATAAGGGAGAATGAAGCAAAGAAAAAAACTGAGGTTGGAAAACAGTGTGAAATCATTGTTTATTTATTTATATTTATTTGATTTCCTAACATTTTTTAGCCGCCCCCTCATGCCCATGGCATTTCGGGGCGGCTTACAACAAATAAAATACAACAATAAAATTCAGTTTAAAACATAACACCACATCTTAAAAATTGTTTCTAAAACTTCAAATCCTTCCCGAAAGAAAACTATCCCACCCCACACCCTCCCCCCCGAAGGCCTGGGCGAACAGTCAGGTTTTACAGGCTCAGCGGAAAGCCAATAGACTTGGGGTGGGGGGTAAAATGGAGTTTCGAAAGGCCACTTCAGTGTGGTCTCAACTCTGGGTAGTTATAGGGTATTTTCAGACGTTACGAGATCACAGTCAACCACAGTGAACCACGGTCAATCCTGCAATGGGGCCAAAGTGCCCTGAATGTCTGTTTGGCGGCCGCCAGATGTTCACTACAGTCAATACCCACATGGGGTCAAAATCAACCATGCTTCCGGACCTCCGGCCCGGACCATGGGTATTTTCAGATGTGACGGGGCTCAATTCACCCCGCCACGGAAACACCCTACAAATTCCCCACCGGGGCCAACGCGTAATGGCCAACAGACATGTTGGCCGCTCCTGGCAGGGAATCCAGGGGGCGGGGCCACATGGCGCAACGTGCGGCCGCACAGCCCCACCCCCATGCTCCCTAGGCCGCCCGCCCTCTTGGGAGATGGGCGGGCGTCGCAACCAATGCGGCCACAGCGCCCGCCCGCATTGACCACAGCCCAGAATCCCGCCGCTGATTCTGGGCCATGGTAGGGGGACAGACATTATGGTTCCCTTGAACACGGGGGGGGGGATCACATTCAACACGCAAATGGAGATGGTCCGGTCAGGACCTCCGCTTGCATGTTGAATATGATCCCCCCCCATGATTCATGGGGGTGAACATCTGGGGGGGAACCTCCGTTCCCCCCAACAGATGTTACAGGATCAGGATCACCATGTGGGGATTCACCGTGGTTGAGCGTGATCTCGTACCGTCTGAAAATACCCCATCTCCGAAAGCGTGGTCAATGCGATTCCCAATGGGAAAAAATAAAAAGTAATGTCTGAATAGCAACCACTGGCTGGAATCAAACACACAGCTTCCCAGTCAGGGACAAAGCCCACAACGTTGCTGCCAGGCAACCAGCAACAACACAGGCTGGGGAGGAAGATTTAAAGGGCACACAGCAGCAGGGAAATGTGGTCGGATGGAGCGAGGCAGAAGGGAGAGGAGAGTGGTGGGTGAGAGAGCGAGGGAGGTGGAGGAAGTGCAGGTGGTGGAGGAGGTGCTCGTGCTACAAATGGAGGAGGTGGAGGGACAGCAGCAGCAGCCACCGACGGGAGAGGCTGCCCTGGGGACATTGACCAGACCGGGGGAGGAGGCACCCCAGAAGGGGAGGGGGCCCGGCGGCACAGGGGCACCAAGGGGGGAGGGGGCTTGCTCGGCCAGCAGGAGGGGGGAGGGGGCAGGCTATGGGACAGGGGCAGAGGCAGAACAGCAACCAACCCCCCCCCCCTTCGTCCCACAGACATGGAAATGGACCCAGGAGCCTGAGCCCCCGGAGGAGCCGGGCGCTGCCCAGGCGGAGGAGGAGGAAGAAGAGGAGGAGGAGGAACCAGAGGGGAGAAGGGGGAGATGGCCCTACCACAGAGGGGGGCAATGGGGGCTCCGGAATACCCAGGACTTCATCCGGGTCTGGGAGACCCTGGAGCATCAACTGGAGCTCGCGCTCAATCAGAGAAATGAGCACGTGTTCCGGGAGATAGTGCAGGATATGGAGGCGGCGGGGCATCACCGTATTGTGGAACAGTGCCGCTTGAAGGTCAAAGAGCTAAAGAGGGGGTACAAGGCCATTAGGGACAACAACTGGCGGTCCGGACACAGGGCCTGGACCACCCCCTTCTATGATGCCCTGGACCACATCCTCCATATTAAGGGATTGATAAACACCCCATGCCTCGTGGGGAGCGCTGTAGTCCAGGGCAGGGAACGGGCCGAGGTACCCCCTCCCCTCGCTGCCCCCCAGGAAGGCACTGGCTCCAGGGCCCCAGACCTCCAGGAGGAACACCCAGGGATCCCAGAGACCAGCAGCCCCCACCCAGACACCAGCCCAGAGATCCCCCACCCCCTGGCTGGACAGGCGGAGTCTAAGGCCAGCACTTTCATCACCCTCAGCCAGTGGTTGCAGGGGGAGCACAGCAACACAGAGGGGCCAGCCTCGGAGGGATCAGAGATGGACATTGAGGGTAAGCAAGCATGCAGAGGGGAGGCAGACCAGGGGTGAGGGGGGTGGGGGAAGCCCCGGCCAGGGGGCAAGCCCCACCCACCCCAGACACCACGGGACGGGGGCCTGAGGGGCCACCTGGGCAATCCAACATCCCTCCACCAACCACACCCCCATAACCCCACAGGGCACGGAACGTCCTGGCACCAGAGGCAGGAGGCTGAGGAGACCGGTGCAGAGCAGCTCAGGCAGCAGCCGGAGGACCCAGGTGAGGCACACCGGCAAGGGGGGGCCAAGGAGCCTGGGAGGAGGACCTGGGACACATGGGCTGGGGTGGGGGTGCCGGGGCACTGGGGACTGGTGGGGGGTTACCGGGTGCCATCATGGGGGTGGACAGAGACCCCAGGTTTTCCCCAGGCCCAGGGGTAGGCTGCAGGGTCAGCAAATGACTTACCTCCATGTACCCTACAGGGCAGCTAGAGGGTACATGCCCGCCTCACAGCAGATGAGGGAACACCGGGCATGGGTACAGCACCAGAGGGAGGACCAGGTGGAGGACATCGTCCGGACCACAACGGAACAGGGGGAGTGGATGATTGCAGCCATGGAGCACATGGAAGTGGCCATAGAGGGCTCCCTGCTATGGGCAGAGTCAAGGGACTGGAGGCTCCATGCAGAGGTACACCTGGAATGGACGCGGGAGCACCAGGAGCACAGCAGGCAGACAGAGGCATTTGGATGGCTCGAACAGGTCATCGCAAGGATGGTGCCGGAGCATTCAGTCAAAATGGACAGGTCCCACAACATCGGGACCTCCCTGCTCCTGCGCGCTGGCACTATGAGTGCTTATGTGATTTCAGCCACCCCGCCAGGCACCCTGCCTGCCCAGGTCCTGATGCCAGGCCCCTCGGTGCCCCCACCGCCTCCACAGCTATCTCCATGCCAGCAGGGGCTGCTCATCTGCCTCCCAGTCCTCACAGGCCTCCAAAGGGAACAGTCTCCCACGGGGGCCCCTTGGGTCCTGGGTCCTCCCTTCCACCACCAGCTGGATTGCTCAGTCCAGGAGAACGCCCTTCACAGCCTCACAGACATACCAGAGAATACAGGCAATGGTGCTCATACTGACACTGAAGTGCTAGGAGATGGACCAGCAGGCGCCCCTCTGGACACCGAGGCCTCCCAGGAGACCGTTGGGGGCACAGACAGTGGTGCCCACAGAGCGGTTGAGGGGGCAGCCCCAGAGAAGAGGGGGAGGGGGGGAAGGGGGAGAGCAGTCTGAGGGGGGGCCACACCGCAAGTGTGGGGTGGGGGGGCACTTGTAATTGGGTGTACAAATAAATGTATGGACAATAGTAGGGCTTCCTTTGGTCTGTTCATGGGCCCAGGGATGGAGGTGGGGGGCCAGCGCCCATAGAGGGGCTCACCCAGGGAACCCCAGGGTGGTGGGTTTGGGGTTGAGCGCCCTCATGCCTCGGCCTTCCGGCTGATATGCCTGGCTAGGGCAGCACGGATGCGCTTGGCGTACTGGTACTCCCTTGGGTTGTCTGCGTTCACATACAGAGGCACCGGGTCGGGAGGGTGACAAGGCACGGGGTATTTGAGGGCTGCCCCATCAGTCTAGCACACGTTGTGAAGCACACAGCAGGCACCTATCACCAGGGCCGAGGTCTCCACTGTGTAGTCCAGCCGGCCAGCGAGGCTCCTCCAGCACTGCTTGAGGGCCCAGAATGCCCACTCGACCACGGTCCTGCTTGCACACAGGCAGGAACTGTAAAGCACCTCCACTGGGGTCCGGGCGACCGGGCACATCTTCATCAGCCACCGGGTGAGGGGATAGGCCGGGTCCCCCAGGATACAGGGAGGCATCAGTACCCCCTCGATCCGGGTCATCCCCATGTCTTCAAAGTCCCCATGGTACATCCTGGCATAGATGGGGGAGATGGTCATGACCCGGGCATCATGGCTGCACCCAGAGTTGCCCGTGAAGATGTCAATGAACCACCCCTGGTGGTCCATGACAGCCTGCATCTGCAGGGAGTGATACCCATGCCTGTTGACATACTCCACGGTCTCCCTAGCCAAGGGGTGGAGGATCTCTATATGGGTGCCGTCCACGGTGCCCATGCAGTTGGGGAACCCTCCAGCCATGAAGCCGGCCATCACAGCTGTCTGGTCCACCAGCTGGATTGCTCAGTCCAGGAGAACGCCCTCCACAGCCTCACAGACATCCCGGAGAATACAGGCAACAGTGCTCATCCTGACACTGAAGTGCTAGGAGATGGACCGGCAGGAGCCGGACATTGCTAGGGCCCAGACCCCAATGCCCACCCGCTGGACCATTGGTATGGGGGTCCTCATGGGGGTGTGCTGTCACTCCAGCCAGGGTGTGAGCAGCTCTGTAAACCTCAGTAGGGTGAGTTTGTCCATCTGAAAGTGCGCCCTCCAGGCAGCCTTGTCCCACTGATCCAGCACCCGGGACCACCAGCCCCGTTCCCACTCTGTAACCCATACCCACTGGGCAATGAACATAGCAAGCAGGGCGGCCTGCCACATGGCCTCCCTCCACCATTGGAGGCGCCCGGCCAACTAACGGAGCACAGCAGTCCTGTTCTGGCCGCGGCTTACAGCCTGCTGGTCCGCCCTGGACACCCGCTGAACCCTGAGCTGGGCCAGGGAGCTCCTGCGGCCGTAATGGACTCTGCGGGCCCCTGCAGCACTCCAGGCCAAGCTAACCTGCAGGTGGGCGCCCAGGTGCACCTCAGCAGTCAGGATGCGCAGCTGATCAGTGTGGGCACGATACCACTCGGCACAGAGCACTAGGTGCATCCCGCAGGCACCCAACCTGTCTTGCTCCATGGTGCGGTCTTCCCAGGGTGGGGTGCAGTCGGTCCTGGTATAGGCTGGGACACATTTAGCCCCACCCCCGTGTCAGGACCAGGCGGGGGTACCTGTGTTGGCCTGGGGCGCCCCCCTCCTGGCTGGCCAGG
The DNA here is from genome assembly GCA_003113815.1 of Sphenodon punctatus. Classification (NCBI taxonomy): domain Eukaryota; kingdom Metazoa; phylum Chordata; class Lepidosauria; order Sphenodontia; family Sphenodontidae; genus Sphenodon; species Sphenodon punctatus. The sequence goes on along the minus strand of QEPC01009073.1, from coordinate 216,003 downwards.
CCTCCTCCTGCAGGGTGGTCGGCCTGGGGGGGGCAGAGGCAGGCTACTGAGTGCACCTGCTGTCCCTGCATGGGACCTTGTGCATGTACAGGCGTGCGCCTGGGCGTGCAGGTGGCAGCTGCAGTCCTGTCATCACCTCCCACCTTTCTCTGTTGGCAACATTGTGTCCTTGCTGGCCTGATTAGTGTGTCGGCTGTCCTGTCTGTGCGCTAGGTTCCTGCAGCTGTGCTGAGTCTGCACTCCATGCCTCGCTCTGTTGCCATGCCTTGTTGTGGCCTTATCGCTTGGCCTTGATCCCCCCCCGAGTCCCCTCCCGCCCCTCCGGGGAATGTGGGCCCCCCTGTCCATGCTATTATTCTCCCTGGCTGGCTGGACTATGGCTGGCTGCACTTCCACCGGGCTCCCGGCCCCCATGGGGCCCCCCATATGTGGACCTTCAGCGAGACCATGGCCCTGTGTGGCCTGTGGCATACCCCAGCCGTGCAATTGCTCCTGAGCTTCCCGGACAGCCTGCTGGGTGCCTATGCGAGCCTGAGCTCTGGCCTTCATTACTTTGGCTATGAGGCAAGCGCCCAGGATTTTCGGCTGCATGTTGAGACGCTGGGGCTGGTTCCCTTCCCCGATGGGTGCATCCCGGAGATGAGGTGCTCGCATGTGGGTTGGTCTGTGGTGGAGACTGTGTCTCTTCTGTCTGTGTGCAGCCTGGCTGCCTACATGGTCTGTATGGCAGAGGGGGGCCCTTCCTTGGCCGTGTCCTACTTTGCCTGAATTCACGGGGCCCGTGGGTACCAGCGCTCTCATGGGGTGGTGTATCACCATCTGTTGGAGCTGGGTCACCTTCCGTGGCCCCCTGCTGCAGACTACTGCGTGTCTGAGCCTACTGCCGCGGATCTGGTGGCGCTGTCTGGTGTGTGGCCCCATTCTAACGTGCAGTTGGGGCTCTCCATGCAGGATCCGTTTGAGGCGTACTACCTGGTCACCCACCACATGTCTGTGCTGGGGTACCACCGGGGAATGCTTCATTGGCCCTACTTCATTCAGTTCACCTGGTGGGCCACCCAGCCCCTGGCCCCTTCGTGGTCCACAGCAGCTGGCTGTGAGTCCCCCAGTGCCTTCCAAGCCCCAGCTGCTGTCCCCCTGTGGGCTCCCACCTCCACCCATCTGCCATGGTCCACTGCCTTCTCCCTCCTTGATGTCCTGGCCGTGCTGCTGTGCTGGTTGTTTCCCAGGGTGCCACTGCCCCTGCCTGTGGCTGCGGGTCCACTCCGCCCCTCCCGTCTGCCTCTGCACCCGGTGTTCCCCTCCGTGGATGCCTTCTCCAGCCGGGGGGCCTTCCAGTTCTCTGCATGGCCCCCCAGCTCCCCTGTGTGCAGCTGACCATCCCCATCCACCTGTGCTCCCTCGTGTGCCCCTGCCCCCCCATGGGTGCCTGTGTGACCTTGGGGTTCTGGGGCCCCCGGACTGCACCTCCCACCTTCCTCTCAGGGGTGGTGGTATGTGATGTTGGATTTGCTCCATGGCCCCGGCTCTCCTGGATCCCCTCCATCACACCCTTGCCTGCGCTTGGGGTCCGTGTGTGCCTCCTGGACCGTTCCCGGGCCACTGTCTGTTCCATGTGGCCTCCCCCAGTGCCTTTGCCTCGACCTTCCGGGGCCCCCCATTCTGGGACTGCCTGTGTTGCTGTGGGGGTGCCTGTGCGGACTGTGCTGTTGTGGGGGTTCTGGTTGCCGTTGTCTGTGTCCAGCCCTGTCCCTGGGCTGTTTCCCCCCCTCTTCCCTGTCCTGCGCCCCCTCCCCCCATGCCTATTGTGCCGTGTGTGTTGTCTGTCCCACTGTGTCCCACTTTTCCTTCCTGTCTCATCTGGGTGTGTATGGGCCCAGCCGTGTGTTTGTGCTGTGTGTTCCACTGTGCCCTCGTTGTCTCTGTGCCTGCTGTATGTGGTACTCTTGTCCCTCTTCCGCCTCCCTTCCCGTTTCCCTTGCGTGGGCATTTCCTTTTGTCCCTTCTGGCTTCATTTGCCCTCAACCAGCCATTGGCTGAAGGTGGAATTGTTACCATCAGGAGATAGCTCCCTTATAGGCCGAGCTTGTGACGAGGGGCTGCTGACTCCATGGTAGGAGAAGATGGAGGCTGTTTTGGGATGACTTGGCCTTTGTAGAGGGTTCTTATTATCTGTGGGTGCAAAGCATGTAATGAGGTTGGTCAAACAGAGGCTGAGTGACCAACAGCTCCAAACTGATTCCGCACTGATTCAAAACCAAAAGGTTAATCCAATATACAAACCGCCGCCCAGACCCCTCTGCGATCCCAACTATTTAATCGCTTGGGCAAAATTTCCCCTGAGACAGGCTTTTACACGGCTACGATGCGGAGTAGGCCCCTCAGCAGTTTTGGAGGGGCGATATACGGGGGTCCCATTCCATCGGAGAAGATGCCCTTCTTGCTGCATGCTAGTACCTGATACGACGCATCATATCCTGCAGGTTTGCCCAAGGTATGAGAAATCAAGGGCCAAGGTTGTTGGGGCCCTTGGTCATTCCCAGGCCAAATATCCTTGGACTGATCCCCAGGAATTATGCATAGATGCTAGGGATTCTGATTTATCCCCGTCAGTGGCAGCACTTGGGATTATAGCGATGAAGGATCGTAGGTGACAGGTGCTGCAAGGGGAATAGGGCCATGGTAGGAGAGCTTGCTCAGCACGAGTATCCCCCCTGGTGCTGGCAGCTTCAGTGGGGGAATTTTGGTTTTGAATCTTGTTCAAGTTTCAGAAGTATTAGAAATGTTCTAGATTGGTACTCTTGGCAATTGTAACTGGCGCTGAGAGCAAAAAGTATCTGTACGTAAGGGATATATCTCCCTTAAAGTTAAGACTGTGAACTGTATTCTGTATATATTATGTATGTTGTGGCAGATAATTGTCAACAACTTTTTAAGTTACGGCAAATAAAGTTTATTTGATTTGATTTGACCACGGCCGGGAATCGGCGTCATGTCTGTTGCGCTGCCCTGGTTCATGGTCTGGCGGCCCGATTCCCTGCCATGGTCCCGATCCCGTCATGTCTGTTCAGGGCTTTCCTTGACCATGGGCGGTGGTTGTTCAGTTCACCACCGCTGGAGATCACCTGTGGTGAATCGGTTTTGTGTAACGTCTGAAATCACCCATAGGTGTGACTGTAGAAAACCTGACTCTCCACAAAAGCTACCTAATTAGATTCCAGAGCGGATTTATATTAAACCACTTGTTATTTACATTCTTTTCAGTTGTGGATGGGCAGTTTCCAAAATATCAAAGAGCAGTGATTGTATAGGGTTAGGATTTTAAATCATGCATATTTTGTACAGGGTTAGTCCAGTTATAAGAACCAATGTTTGTTTTTATACTAAAACAAAGTAATCAAGGAACAGTCCTAGTTTTTTTCATATTTTTTCCCCTCCTGTGGAAAGCTTCACTAATCTTTTCAAATGGCAGGTAGCACTTGGATTAAACACATTCTTTGATCCCAATACTACATTGTTCTCATAATAACTTGTTCAGTATAACAGTACTTGTATAACAGTCATAAAAATGACTACTACAGATATTTTAATTTTATTTTCAAGCAAGTGAACTTGCACATCCTGCTGCAATGGTATTTTTGAATTATTATTTTCCAGTCAAAAATTTAAATTTCAAAATAAATAAATAAAACAATTACATTTTCATTACTTCTGAAAATGAAAGTACCTTATGTTAACAAGGTGGAAGGAAAGGAAAAACAAGCTTTACACATATTAAGAAGTGTTTGGAGAAATTGTTGTATATGACGATATGCTCATTGAGGCTGATCCAAGGTTCATGCATGCAGCATGTGCACCAAGCACAGCACATGTGTGCATTGCTCCTGGTACACATGTGGTGGACACACGTTCTATCGTGCAACCTGCATATAGTCTATGCATACACTTTGGATTAGGCCTGCCCTATGTATATAAACAAGTTAGTATGTATGGATCTAATTTTACCTGGGCCAGATTGTGAAACCGTTACTTACTTTCATAGGTACAATTCTCTTCTCCAGAGTAGTCCCAAGGATAATGTGAGCAGTCTATTCCTCTTGTAGTTGTTTTATTTGAGTTTAGAAATATTATGGAAGACCAAGGGGGAAAAAGTTACTTCTGTTTTGTCTCAAAAGGTTAAGGAAATATTTTTTAAAATTTCAGCTACAACATTGTAGGCCCTACTTCAGCTATTCCACTGACTGCTAATCCCATTCTTAGCACCAAATTAATTATCATCTATAAGCAGTCTGTCTGTTGGGCACTGGATATGGGCGACACGACTGAAACTGTTTCTAGGCAAGATCAAAGACAAGACCGACCTTGACCTGGGAGACCCCTATTATAGGCTGTTTTGGTCCCTCAGATTCGCAGCCTTGGAGTACTCTTGGATCCATTGCTGCTCCTGGATCACTAGGTTGTGGTAATGCCCAGGAGTGCTTATTAATTATTTATTATTATTATTATAAGCATTTATATAGCACCAGTGATGTACCTGGAGCTTTACAAAAGATAAGATAGACACAGTCCATGCCTGAGAGCTTACAATCTAAAGTCATCAACTACATCTGGTGAGAAGGCTACAACCTTTTAAAATCAGTTTCAGATTTTGTTACCATCATCCATGCCTTTGTAACCTTGAAGCTAGACTACTGCAATGCACTCTATGTGGGGCTGCTCTTGCCGATGACTATTCAGGAGCTGCAGTTGATGCAGAACACAATGGCCCTTCTTCTGTTGGGAGCAGGTCGCCAGGGGCATGTAATACCAGTGCTTCAGAGTCTGCACTGACTAGCAAGCAATAGCTTTCTAAGCAGAATTCAAGGTGCTGATTTTGATCTATAAAGCCCTAAATGACTTGGGCCCCAAGTATCTGAAAAACTGTCTCTTCCCTTACATCCTGTTGCAGCTAGTGCTGAATCGAGCAATCACACTGAGAAAGCTCTTTCCATCGGAAACAGACCATTCACCTGTGCTCGCATAATAAGGAAACTTACTGGCTTTTCCACTATTTTCACTAGTTCCCATTTGGTAATTGCCATTCTTTGGTACTTCTTCCTAGGCAGGAGCGGCCACACACCATGTAACTTTCCTTACATACTGCTTGTTTGCTTGTGTACAATTGCAAGTTCACTAAATAATAGGGATGAGCGAACGCGGTTCAGAAGTTCGGAGTTCGGACCGAACTAAACCTGTTCGGACGACCGAACCTGAATCCGAACATGAACTGGCTGAACCGAACTAGATCCGAACGTCGAAATGACCGAACAGTTTGGTCAGTTCGGATCGCGTTTGGGTAAGTTCGGGTGGCAAAAACGTGTTACTGGAAGGCAAAACGTGGGAGGGGGAG
>QEPC01009073.1:185834-203656 GCA_003113815.1 Sphenodon punctatus | reverse complement strand
CCACCCCTGGTGCCTGGAAGTCTGCTCCTAGCTGAGTCAAATGACTTCCCCCTCCCTGCTACATTTGGCCTTCCAGTGACCTGACAGAAGACCATGTTTTAGCCACCCGAACACAACCGAACGCGATTCGAATTGAATGAACTGTTCGGCCATTTAGTCGTTCGGTGTTCGGTTCCGTTCGGTGTGTTCGCCATTTTCGTCGTTCGGTTCCGTTCGGTGTGTTCGCCATTTCGTTGTTCGGTGTTCGGTTCCATTCGGTGTGTTCATGTTCGTGTTCGTGTTTGGTTGTCTGAACAGGCCGAGTTTGGGCCAAACACCGAACTACTGAACCGCGTTCTCCCATCCCTAAGGGGAAGAGAAGGGAGCAGGTAGCAGCCAACAGTGACCAGGACAGTAGGCGCTCCAGTCCAGAAGTGGGGTGTGTCAGTCTAGGGAATGCAGGTGGGTTGGTGGCTGTATGCTTCCCCACAACACTGCCAAACAGTTGTTTGGTGGTGGCGGTGGTGGTGGGGATTTGAAATCGACAAGGGCTAGCTAGGAGCATTTGGGAGGGCTCCCCTCTCAAGTTCTCCCAGATGGTGTTTGTCTGCTTTTTGTTCGCCAAGAAGTGAACTTGGCAAACGCACCCCAGTGCTCAGAACAGAATGAGCACCAGGATTTTGTTGAGATTACTCAATTTACGAAGATCTCATTTCAGTCTTAGATTAAGGGGATTTTAGATGGTATTTATGGGTTGTAAGACACCCTAAGCCTTAATAGGAAGGTGGCATATAAATTTGAATAAATGAATGAATAAATAAATCCCTCTTCAAAGCAAAGGTAAACAGCAGGATGCTGCATTTCATGTTGCCAGCACATGGTCCATCTACCCCATAGCTTCCAATTCAGCTGAATTGGTGCTGTAAATGGTAAGAAAACTTTCCTCAAGTAGATAGGGTTTGGGTGACTCATCCCATTTCTGCAGTCACTCCAGCTTCCCAAACCCTATCTAAACTAGGAACTGAAACTGTTGCTAGAAACAGTATTCAGCAACCATCTCTCTCCCTCCCCACCCTCCAATGAGTAATGTAGACAGGACAGAATTATTTAATACACCATTTCAATAAATGCAGTTGAGCTTTATTAATTCCAGGGGTGACATTTCTGAAAAAAAACCTGCCTGCAATGACTTAATTTCTTAACATTAGGTAGAGCTGTACATTCAGCAGAGTTCTGAAAAAAAATTCCCCAGGCTATCTCAGAGCTGAATTTATTGCATAACAAAGTGTGAAATTTTATAATCACTTATGTAAATGGTTATAACAACACATAGTTTTTCAAATGCTTATAAGTGCTCGCACTGTTCAGATTGTGACATAACATGATCTCAATATTGTGCAAATTTTTCAAATGTTATTGTGATTGCACATCATCTGAGCAAGTCTTGACATTAGCTTCTTCTTTTCCAGTTCCTACCACACCTTTGCAATGCCAGTATGCTCTTGAACCACAGGTGTTTCAGTAGGTACTGACAGCTGTTGTGCACCTTTTAGCACCAGCTCTGGCAATGACTCTATTTCTGATACTTTCAGTTCTCTGTGTTGGTAAATCCATGCAGTAATTTGTATGGAAAGTCCCTTATCCCTAGATAATATCCTTGTTCTTTAGGGACGTGACTTTTGGTTTTGGTTTGAACCAAAACAGCCTGAAAATGGCTGTTTCGGTTTAAAACCGAAGGATCAGAAAATTGGGACATCTAGGTTCCCAATTTTTGGATCTGTACCTTCCCATTTAAGTCAATGGAGAAATCTTCCCATTGACTTCAATGGAAAGGGATCATTCCTCAGTCTTGGAGAGTGGTGGTGTGGATCTGTGTCCCTAACAACTCCACCGCTGAGGCCCATTTTGACTCCCACCCCCACCCCCTGGGGGCCTGCATGTACCTCAGAGGGTGGAGGTTCCAGGAGCCTGCTCTGGATGGTGGAGGTGCCAGGGTCACTCTGGAGCTAGACTAGCTGGGAGAGGCCTGCCGGGGCACTCCAGAACTGGCCCAGCTGGAAGAGGGCTGTCAATCCCCAGCAGGACTTCTTCTCAGGCTGCTGAGGTCTCACTGCTGGTGCGAATGTGCAACATGGCCACGGTGGCCTTTTGTGCATGTCTAGCCCTTTTTCAAAATGGCACCAGCTGCATTGGCACCATTTTGGAAAACAGCAGTCTTTTCTGTGCATGCATGAGCCATTTCACGCATGCACAGAAAAGGCTTCCCTTTTCTAAAATGGCACAGAAGCAGCCGACACCATTTTGAAAAGGAGCTGGACATGTGCAAAAGGGCCCCATGGCCTTTTTGTATTTGTGCACTGGCAGCATGGCCTAATAAGAAGGCATTCCAGGGCCTCGCTGGAAGACCTCTCCCAGCTGAGCTGGCTCCAACCTAGCCTCCCAATTGTTGAGCTCTGGCAGCACACCCTGGGCAGAAGGCCTACTGTCCTCTGGCAGACTTTCTTCCCAGGGTGCACTGCTAGTCAGAGCTTTGCTGCCACCTCTGCAGCTCCTGGCATCGAGGCATCCTGGCAGCAGAGCTCCAACTGGCAGCACGCCCTGGGAAGAAAGGCTACCTAGCTTCAGAGGCGGCCCAGCCCTGCTGGCAGCAGAGATGGTAGCTCCTGGCACCTCCACCCTCCGAGATCCATGGACCGATATCTACATGTAGGCAGGTGGGTCCCATGTGGTGGGGGTGTTAGGGATATGGATTGCCACCCCCACCCTCTGAGGTATAGGGATGGGCGAGGTTCATTTTTTTTTCTGACCTAGACCCCTGTGTTTTTTGGGTTTTGGTTCCCTTCCCATTAACCGAAATGGGAACTGAAACCCAGGGATCCGAGAACCAAAAAAATCTGAAACCCAAAAAAGCACATGTCCCATCCCTACTAGTTATCAGTGGCAAACATTTTTCAAGCCACCTTTTCTATGAGACTTATCGAACTGCTAAATGTCTCCTTCTACAACATTCTACAGAGGGTCATAATCCAATCACACTTCCAGCTGGTCGAAGGCAAACAGGGTGTCTCACCAGGCCTTGGGAAGAAGAAATGAGTTCCAAATGTGCCCAGTGGCATAGGGTCTAGGGCCCAAGGGGGTGCTGCTGTACCCAGGCACTGGATGCTGAAGGGCCCTCAAAAGGCTGGGAAGATGGCTCTTCTCTGTCTTCTTTTCCCCACACATACTTCCTCAGTACCAGGCAGCCACGCTCCATTAGGCACTGGAACAAGCACTCGCCTTTCTGAGCCCCACCTAGAGATACATGCAATGCTGGGAGATGTAGTTTGCTGTAGGAAGTGGGGTCTGGCAATGAGCAAGGCAGAACTACAACTCCCAGCATACACCACTCCCTTGTTTTAAATTAGGCCCTTTTCACACAGACACTCTAACACTGATAAAATGGGTGTTATGTCTTATTATACATGTTGCAGGGCTTCAGGTGTGTACTATAGGTGCCCTACAACAAGTATAATAAAATGTAACACCCATTTTATCAGTGTTAGAGTGTCTGTGTGAAAAAGGCCTTAGAGAAAGCATGGCTCTCATAAACTTAGTGAGTGTCCCCATGCCAGAGACAAACAGGTTAGTTATCTCAGTTGGAGAGTTGGAGAGCCTCATGCCTCCCTCATCTACCCACAGACAGGGGGAGCAGGGATTTAAGCAGCTCCAGCAGGGTCTGAGAGCATTCGTGTCCCCCTCATGTCCAGCAGCCACAGTAAGGGGAGCTTCCCAACCCCCTTAAGGGTCCCATAATTAGAATCTGAGCCAAGGCCCTCCACAACCTTGCTTATGCTCCCGCAGGACACCTTGATTTGTGACAACTCAACTGAGTGTCTGATGGAGCTCAGCACTGACAGCACAATTCTTCACCCATTGAAGTCAATGGCAAAACTCCCATTAGCTTTAATTGTGAAGGCCTGCACACTGAAAAATTCCAGAGCATGCAAGACTAGTGGCGTGAAATAATTCTAATTGCAGTTGGGAAAAGACCAGATTTTCAAAGCCAGAAAACTGAGATAACCTTTATTTAAATAAGCTTAACAAGATTCTCAGGCCCAAGACCTAGATCCAAATTGCTTGTGGCCATGAATAGCAGCAGTCTAGTATCTGATCACAGCTCCTTAGAAGCACAGGAGCTGGAGAAAGATGAGGAGAAACAGAAATGCAAGATGGAACGTAGGACTTTAGCAGTTATAGCCTCAGTATAGACACTATAAACAGAGGGTCACCACATGCTTTCCCCATTAGGAGCAGGGACACAACATTAGCAGCCTAGAAATCTGTTTGAGCCAAGAGTACATTATTTATTATTAATTATTATTATTATATATAGGAAGTTTATTGTTGCGACAACATGTCATAACAAAAATATACACAATAAAGCAAAACCACAAAAAAAGGAATCCAACACCAAAACCAAATCCAAATAAGAATTATCAGCTACCTGCTGTCCTCAACTAAAACTAAACAAGCAGAATTTACAATTAAAATTAAATAGCTTCTAAACTAAACTTATCAAAACTTTAAATTACAATTCAAAATGGATCAAAATAATCCTACCTCATATAAAATATACAAATATACAAATACCTTTATATGGCCCATACAGCAATAGCCATAATAAAATTATCCCAACATAAAATACAATACTAAAAAGATCCCTAGCTCTTCTACGGAGCTTGAGCTCGGGAAACTCTTGACCCCTGGATACTACCATTTTAGCAATGCTAAGACACCAAACCATTCGCCTCACCTCAGCCTAGATATAATGGGCCAAAATCTATTTATCTTCCCTGTCCAGGAGCCTATATTTCTGCATTATAACAAATACTCTCCACAAAAATTCGATAACCATTAACGTAATAGCAGTGGAGTGATCATCCAGTAGAAATCTCAAGTAAAAGACATCTTGCCTACCAGGGGAGGCAGCCAAAAGTGGAGTAATAAAGCTAGCGCGTGCCTCTTTAAAGAGGGGGCAATATAACAATACGTGCTCAATTGTATCAGGTTGATGTAATTGGCAACGGCAGTTGCGCTCTGCCAAAGGGGCCCCTCTAAAGCGACCCTCCACCAAATTTGATGGGGGAAAATTTAGTCTCGCTAGAGTAAACAGCCTCTTCTTTTTAGGCACCTTGCTGTTTACAAGATAAGGCATAGGGGAACCACTCTGGGACCCCAGGAAATAGGGTTGGGGGTGGTGGGACCCACTGTCCCAGGGCTAGGGATAGGACTTGGGCTACGGATCACTTTCCCATTGACTTCAATGGGAAAATCTGAATCTGTAATTTGGAATTAATCCACAAATTACAGATCAAAATCCATAATGGATCTGAATCCATAATTTAGTACCAAAGCCCATCCCTATTACATACCTGTTCAAGGAACCATAAGAGCTAGTCCTGAAACTCTGTCCTTGGTTTTCTTCAGGGAACACTGAGGACCAAAGGCATTCAGCCTTGATTTCATGAGTTCCAAAGAAGGGCCCCAGAACTTTGGAACTCAGCCAAACCTTGCACTCAGCCAAACCTTGGCTGAGTGCAGGGAAGGGGGACAGAGTGCAAGGAAACAGAGGCTGGGGTTCAGCACTAGGTCACTGCTCCCCCTTCTCTGTCCCTCGCTGGCCAGGTAGGGAATAAGGCAGCAGGGGCCAGGGGAGGGAGGGAAGGGGCCTAGTAAGTGGCCTAGTGGGGGTAAGGGGTGGGGTGCTTAGGGGAGGAGAGGGCCTAGAAGGAGGGTCAGAGGTGTTAACCAGTTACCAGTCCACAATAAAACACTGCCCCCTTTCCCATGACTTTTTAATTTCCTCAAGATTCTCTCATGAGAAACCTTATCAAACAGTTTCTGAAAATCCAGATATACTATACTGACTGGCTCCCTCTTATCCACATGCTTGCTCACACCCTCAAAAATGGAGGCATGACTTCCCTATGCTAAATCCAGTTTGACTCTTCCCCATTAAGCCATGTTTATCAATTACCAATAGTAGGTCTGCAACTACATATTTGAGTTTCTTCAGAACTCTGGAATAAATAAATACCATCTGATCCTGGTGATTTGTTACTATTTAGTTTGTCAAATTTGCCCTAGAACCTCTGCCAGAGCTATGTTGATCTGTGACAGCTTTTCCACTTTATAACTTGCAGAGACTCAGTCCAATGTGGGTATCTCCCCAACATCCTCTGCCGTGAAGACTGAAGCAAAGAATTCATTCAGCTTCTCTGCAATGACCTTATTCTCCCTGAGCCATCTATTCTGCATCTGCAATGGCCTTATTCTCTCTGGTCATCTAATGGCCCAACTGACTCTGTAGTAGGCCACTTGCATCTGATGTACTTGGAAAAAGCTTTTATTAGTTTTTGTCTCTTTAGCGAGTCTCTCTTCAAATTCTCTCTTGGACTGCCTTATTAACGGTTTACATCTAATTTACCAGTGCTTATGCGCTTTCCTAGTTTCTTCATTAGAACTAGCTTTCCATTTCTTAAAAAAGGAAATATTTTTGGCTCTAATAGCCTTCTTCACCTCACCTTTTAGCCACACTGGAAGGTGTTTGATCGCCTTGCTACCTTTTTTAACGTGTGCAACACATTTAATTTGGGCTTTCAATATGGTGTTTTTAAATAGTCTCCATGCCTCTTGCAGACATTTAATCTGATCCCTTGTGTTGTACATTTGCAGTGCAGATAATCCTGCTGAGGGAAGGATCAAGTGCTGAATGAAAATAAATTTTAAAAACATAAAAGTTTTAAATTTGGTTTGAAGAGGGTTGGGTCTAAAAGCAAACATGTTGGGATAAAGAATGATGAATTACACAAAATTTTGGAACCTGGGGGAAGATGTCCTAGCAGAATGCTAACGGAGATTAGACAGGCTACTAAATTTGGAAACTCAATAATAATGGGTGATTTCAATTACCCTAATATTGACTGAGTGAATGTCTCCTCAGGATGTGATGTGAAGGTAAAATTTCTAGATGCCATAAATGACTGCTTCTTGTAGCAGCTGGTCCTGGAACCTACGAGAGGAGGAGCTACTTTGCACCTAGTCCTAAGTGGAGTCCAGGACCTGGAATAGGGTAATGGTGGTAGCAGAGGGGGCTGGTGGGTTTTGAGGCTGGAGGGGCAGTAAGGCCAGCGCACCTAGGGATGGAGCCAGGGCAATGGTAGGTGGCATAACCCAGTAGCAAGGAGTTCCCAGGGTTAACATACAAAACACAGTTTGCATACACATCAAGCTTAAAATAAATAATTTATAAACCCAAAACACAGGCACTCAACCTTGTAAAGCACCCAAGTCACAGCCTGAGTTCAGTAGTTCATGATACTGAGGAGGACTGACAATGCCATGCATTCTACATAACCATGCAAGATTATCATTGGTCCCATTTAAAACCACAGATTGAAACCCACCAGTCACCGTTTTTACACCAGATCAAGGATTGCAACAAAACACAGTTTGCATGTGGTTTCTGTGTGGTTTATAAAAATAAATAAAATTGTGATTCATTGGGCTTTAAAATTACTCCCCAACACACACACACACACACGAGGGCAAGAATNAGAAGGGACTTGCTGCATTTGTGTTAGAGGGACTCCAATCCCTGCTTCAGAAGTCCCTTCTGAAGCAGTATTCTTCCCCTATGTTGCGTGGGGGGGGGGCGGGGGGGAGGATTTAAGGCCCATGAATCACCAGACTAACAGTTACATCTCAGGATTTCAAACCTCGATTTTATCACAATCATCACATTTCCAGCATTCTGAAAACACCTAAAATCACCAGACTAACAGTTACATCTCAGGATTTCAAAACCTCAATTGAATCATGGGGCATTAAATATTAATTCCCCCTCACCCTGTGCTGCATGTGCGTTGAGGGGGGGGATTAGTATTTAGCACTCCACATCATCAAGTGAACAAAACCCATATAAAAACCAGAAAACCAGAAACCAAACTATTCCCACAAGGTTCATACCGGGGGACGACACACCGACGGACGACACACCATCATCCCATCTCAAAAAAGACATAGCTGAACTAGAAAAGGTACAGAGAAGGGCAACGAGAATGATAAAGAGTATGGGATGGCTTCTGTACAAAGAGAAGCTTAACAAGCTGGGACTCTTCAGCTTTGAGAAGACTGAGAGGGGACATGATAGAGGTTTATAAAAATTTTGAGTGGTGTGGAATGAGTAGATAGGGAATGCTTATTTACAAATAGTACTAGAATTAGGGGACACTCCATGAACCTAGCTGCTGGCAGATTTAAAACAAATACATGGAAGTACTTTTTTACTCAACACATAATTAACCTATGGAATTTGTTGCCAGAGGACGTTGTCCGGGTCAGTAGTATAGCTGGGTTTTTTAAAGGACTGGATAAGTTCTTGGAGAGTAGGTCCATTAATGGCTATTAACCAAGTAGCTTACGGGATAAACTTCTCAATGTCAGGAGCTGGGAGTGAACAACGGGGAATGGATTGTCCATTGCGACTGTTGGTTGTTCTCCCATGCGATCGAGATTGGCCACTGTTGGAGGACAGGAAGCTGGGCTTGATGGACCATTGGTCTGACTCAGTATGGCACTACTTATGTTCTTATGACAAAGGACCCCGTGTGGCCTGAAAACTTGCATAATCTCACCAACTACAGTTGGTCCAACAACAGATATCACCTGAACCTACTTTATCTCCATCTCTATGGCTTTTCAAGGAATAGGTAAGATATAGGATTGCTTGTTCTGGAAGCCCCTGTGACTAGAAATATGCAGGTCTAAAAAATCAGTATGAGTTGGGCAGAGTTAATTGACATTGGCTTTTGTATTTTCCTTTAGTCTTTAAATCTGAGTACATTCAAAGATGTAGTGGTTATCTTACATGCTAACTTTCCTAAACTGAACAGGAAAATATTGCATTTGCCTTCTGCTGAGGAAAATAGCATCCCACTGAAAGAGACTAGTTTCTCCTATTGTCTTTGGATATGTTCCTCTCACTGGGATATAGATAGTTGTGACTTTCATTATTGCTTCCACTGCCTGAGCTTCTTATATACTTCATCCCTTTACATTAACAATGCCTTGCTCTTATAAAGCAGACAAATGACAGGAGAAGACAGTAAGGAATAATTCAGGACTCCTGGAATTCTTTTACCCCAAAGCTTAGGTCTTCAGCCATGCTACTAATGCTACTGCTGCAACACTCTAGCAAACAGTTAACTGTTCATCTGACACAGGTCCTGCAGTCTTGGTGCTTACCCAATGCCTGGTTGCTGTCTGGGACTGTATGAGGGTGAGCCAATTAAAGCTGAATCCATACAAGACTGAAGTGATGATGGTCAGTCTTGTGACTTAAAGGGAATTCGGACACCTGTCATTGATAGGGTCCGTCCCCCTCTGGTCCCTCAGGTTTGCAGCCTCAGAGTGCTTTTGGATCCCTCACTGCATCTGGATTGTCAGGTGGTGGCTGTGGCCAGAAGCACTTTTCATCAACTCCACCTGGTGAGGAGGTTGTGGCCTTTTCTTTCTGATTCAGATCTGGCCACGGTCTTCAAACCCACTTCTCCACATTGTTTTCAGACATGTCAGTGGTATGGTGGAAGGGGTACATCAAAATGTGTAGGAGACACTGGCTTGGAGAATATTTTTTGGCCTGGCACAGGTCTCCATTCTGAAGTCCATTCTGTCCAGCCCATTAACTCTGATGTATTGGGGATTTCTGTCCTTCATCCTTGTCTGTCCCACTGTGCTGACTCTGAGTGTTCTATTCAATTAGAGCTGCTGTTCCTCCACTCTCCCCCTCCCAACCCACTCCTCCATGAGTGTTTTAGTTGTGATGTTGGCATGGTTTAATCCGCTTAAGCGCAGATTAACCTGGGTGCCATCGTCATGTCTAAATGCACCCACAAGATGTTAGCATGGTCTGGTACCTGACTACAGTGGAGGCTAACCCAGGCTGTGACTTTTGGAAATCCCCAAGTCATAGCCCAGACTATGCTCCACCACGGTTGGAAGCCAGTCATCAGACCCAAAGTAAAGCAGGCTATCATGATGGTACTTGCTGCGGTCCATATGACAGCGGGAGCTGGGCACCATGGCAGCTGTCATTGGCTTCATGGGTGTCCATCAGCTGGGGGGGGTTGAGGCCACTCCATGCAGTGTGGGGGAAGGGCTGGGTGGCCACACATCCATGCATCTCCCCACCCCCTCTCTAGTCTGGCCACCATAACGTTTGTTTGGCAACTGGACCGAGTCCTGGCTAGAGTGACGGCTCCTGCCACCGCCTGGAGCAGTCTGTGGTGGTGGCAGGAGCCATCATGTCAGAAAGCACCCCACCTCACTCACTCACTCTAGCCTCTCATCAGAAAGTCTTACACTGTGAACAGTCCTTCTGCAGCTGTTGCTGCTTTGTAAAGGGGGGGGGGGAAATCCAGGAGACCAAGAGGTGGGAGGGACCAAAATAAAAGTCTCAGTAAAACTGGTCAATGGCAAAAAGTATTTAACCTGAAATCGCAGAGGCAATGACCCATCAATAGGGATGGGCAAACAGATCGCAGTTCGGGTTTGGGCATTCAGTTCTGTCTGGTTTGGTTCACCCATTCGGTTCGGCCGTTCGGTTCGGTCGCTGACTTCAGGTTCGGTCGTTTGGTTCAGTCGGATTCGGTTCGGCCATTTGGAAAAAGTATCACGAGAGCCCGTGATCACACCGTAAACCGAAAATTTGAGTGCGTGCAGAGCTTGTATGGGTGAGAGCGTGTGTGTTGTGGCTCGCTGGGTGTTCGGTTTTGATTTGTGTGTTTTGGATGTGTGGTGTGTGTTGGTTTTGGTTTGACTGGTTGGTGAGTGTTGGTGGGTGTGGTGGCTGTGTCTGTTTAAAAAAAAAATGGAGGAGAAGGTGACCAGTGCCACCACCATTAAATGCCAGGCCTGGGGGAAGGCCAAGGTGGAGGAGCTGGTGGTGGAGGAAAAGGTTCCTCCTGCCGCTGCTGCTGGACCTTTGGTGGTGGAGGAGGAACCAGAGCCGGTGGGCACAGAAGGTGCCGCTGCCACTGCTGTCAGGTTTGTAAACTTTTTTTTTACTTTGAGGACAAGAAACATAAGGTTCTATCCGTTAGAGCGAGCTCACTGGCATGTGGGTGGGTGCATGGGTGGTGGGCATCAGTCAAGCACAAACAGTGGGCATCAGTGGGTGTCAGGTTTGTAAACTTTTTTTTTACTTTGAGGACAAGAAACATAAGGTTCTATCCGTTAGAGCGAGCTCACTGGCATGTGGGTGGGTACGTGGGTGGTGGGCATCAGTCAAGCACAAACAGTGGGCATCAGTGGGTAGCAGCGCATGTCTGCCACAGAGAGAGGGTACTGTAGTGTGGGGGGCTCTTTCAGCAGTCAGGCATGAGCACGAGCAGCACCCCCACCCAAACATGTATGTGCCTGCCAGCCATCCCTAGCAAGGGTCTCCACTTTCCAGTTGCCATCCCTACCTAGCACCCCCAAATAAGGGCAGGATTTGCATGTACCAGCCAGGGTCTTTCCAGTTTCCATGCCTAGTGCCCCAGGGAGGACAGGATTTGCACGTGCCAGCCAGAGTCTCTCCATTGCTATCCCTCCCTAGCAGCACCCCAAGGAGGGCAGGATTTGCACGTGCCAGCCAGGGTCTCTCTATTTATCATTCCTAGCATCCCCTAGCACCCCAAGGAGGGCAAGATTTGCACGTGCTAGCAAGGGTCTTTCTAGCTGCCATCCCTAGCGCCCCAAGGAGGGCAGGATTTGCCCATGCCAGTCAGGGTCACCATCTCCCGTTGCCATCCCTAGCACCCCAAGGAGGGAGGACTAGAGGCATGATATTACTTAGGTGTTGTTTATGTGTTCCTGTTTCAGAGAGAAATCTAATGCCGGCCCCAGCACTGGGACGCAGGACAACGAGGCGGAGGTCGGACTCGCCAGTGCCACCCCCAGACAGTCAGCGGACAAGGTCCAATGTCTGGAAGTGGTTTGAGAAGCACGAAAAATATGCCATCTGCAAGGTAAGGCACGGGGGATGGAACAACAGGGAATGGATTGCCCAATGCCCTATGACCTGTTAGGAATGGAAGTCCCCTGCAGAGAGAGATTGGCCACCCACCCACTTGTGGAGGAGACAGAATGCAGGCAGGGCTTGGTTTGGCACTTCTTATGTTCCTATCTTTTTATGTTCTTTAGATCTTCTTCAAAAGGTTAAGGAGGCAGAGAGACGGGACCACATCGGGGCTAATCGCCCATATTGAAAAGCTCCACGGACTGACGGTGTGTTAGGGATACACATGTATGCTACGCTCGTTAGGGCACTAAGGCTAGTAAAAGGATCCCTCAGGGTCTTATAGTGGTGAAGGGAACGAGCTACGAGAGCAGTCCCACACCGAAGATCATCACAGGGACTGGAGATAGCCAAGGTGCCCACTCTAGGACTCTCTTGTACACCCACCCACTCCAAGGAAAAGGGAAGGGGGTGCAGACTCGGTGGGGGTACCGTGGTGGGGCACGGGGCCCAGGACCCGGGGAAGGAGGGGGTAAGGGAATAGGACAGGGCACTCGCACCGGGAAGCAGGGAGGCAGGGAAAAGGAACAGGAACATAGAAACGTACGCACAAGCACTCTTATCCTACAATGCTACCCCACACACTCACCTTTCTCTCTCTCTCTCTTGCTCTCTGACACTCTGTCACCCAAACGCCGTCACACAACAAGATACAATAATTCGCAAGGGGGCCAGTCTCACAGCACAAGGACCGATCACCAGCGCTGGCTTTCTGTCTGGTAGGGGTTTAAATAGTCGTGTCACCTGCTTGGGCTCGCACGCGCGTGGAGTGCCGCACTCCCATTTCCGGTACTGAGCCTCGCATGCGCTCTGGCCTCCCTGTTACCTGGCAAGCCCCCAAAGCCTCTGTCTTCCCCGTCCGCCCTGCATTCCCTGTCCGTCGGGCAGGCGGGGCTGCCCCAGCTGACATGATCAAGGAGTGCCGCCGGAGGGGGTGAGTTCCCGCAGCACGCCTGCGCCGCCACGCGCTCTCCCGTCCCCCGACCCTATTCCTGACATGGTGAAGCAGAAGGAGGACTCTGGTGTGGCCGTGGAGCCCAAGTAACAGCGCCAGAAGAAGGGGGGGAAGGCAACCCAGAAGCACCGGCATGTAAGCCCTTCCGTCCAGCCCTGATGTGGAGTCCCCCATGCCCCAGGAGTCTGCTGAGGACAAGGCCTTTCGGGCGGAGGTGGAGAGGCCCACCTGGGACCTTGTGGCTGCCCTAAAGGTGCAAGCAGCCACATTGGAGAACTGACTGGGGGAACGGTTCCAGGCGATCAAGGTGCAGGAAGAGAAGGTGGAAGCATACACGCAGTACATCTCAAAGTACGTCTCCACTGAGATGGCTGACCTGGAACTCTTATGTGGCAGGGGCCGTCGACTATACCATCAAGCATGGCTATGAACTGCCGGTGGGTGTGATGCCCCCTGCCCCTACCTCCTGTGCACCCCTTCTGCCTTTCCCCCAACCTCTGGGGGGCAGGCCCAAAGACTGAATAGATAGATTAGTTTCCTTTCTAGTTTAAAATGTTTGGGTTTTGTTTTATAATGTTGTTGTTTTGTTAATAAAAGTTATATTTGTTGGTATTGTTATGAGCTTTGTTTGAATTTTCCAATCTTTTATCCCTATGTGTGGAAGTTCAGGCTGGCAGGTTGCAGAATCTTATACAGCTTGTTGATCCCTATCAGCAGCACCTGGCACAACATGTAGCCTAGTTAAAGTATGAACCCAAAGATGTGCCAGCAGCAGGGTCTCAACTTGCAAACAGCCCCCCAGGAGGGGCAGGACTTGTGTCTGTGTGGGTGCGCCAGAGAGAAAGAGAGACAGGCTCCTTGGCAGCGGGCAGTGGGTGCTGGTGGTTAGACAGTGGATTGCTGGTTGTCAGGGTACAGAACCCTTTGCACAGACAGCATTTTTATGGACCTGGTGGGTGGGGGCCTTTGGCAGCAGCAGGTTGCCAGGGTACATAATCCTTTGCACAGGCAGCATATTGGCCTGGGGGGTGGGGGCCTTTGGCAGCAGCAAACATGGGTTTCCGGGGAAGGCGGGCAGTGTGGCATGAGCGGCATTCAGGCAGGATTTAAGCTTGGCAACCAGGGCGGGCAGGCAGGCAGACAGGCAGTCATGGCAGCTTGGCATGAGAGGCAGGCGGGCTGAGGCAAGCTTTGAGCTGGCAATGGTAATCTGGGCTGGCCGGCAGGCAGCGTGGCATGAGCGGCGATCAGGCAGGCTTTGAGCTTGGTAGCCTGGGTGGGCAGACAGACTGCATGGCATGATTGGGAGCAGCAGCAGCCATCGAGTTTCCCAGGTACAGATCCCTAGGCTGGCACAGACAACGTATAGACATGGGGGCCATTGGCACTAGCAGCAGCAGACAGTGGGATGCCAGGATACAGATCCCTTGGCACAGACAGCATATAGGCCTGGGGGCCATTGGCACTAGCAGCAGCAGATGTAGGTTACCAGGGCAGGCAGGCATACAGGCGGCGTGGCATGAGTGGTAGTCAGTGAGACTGAGACAGGGGTCGAGCTTTGCAACCTGGGCGGGTGGGCAGGCAGGCAGACAGCATGGCATGAGAGGCAGTAGGGCAGATGGACTTGGGCAAGCTTTGAGCTAGGCAACCTGGGTGGGCAGACAGGCACCTTGACATGGGAGGCAGGAAGGCGGACTGAGGCATACTTTGAGCTTGGTGGCAAGCTGGGTGGGCAGACAGGCAGTGTGCCATGAGAGGCAGTAGGGCAGGCAGCCTGGGACATTGGCAGCAGGGGACTCAGATAGGCTAGCAATGACTGTGCCGCACAAGAGAGCAAGAGCCAGTCAGTGTCACATAGGCGGGTCGAGATCATATAGCCATAGGCTGGCTTGCAGGCTTACAGTTTGTTTCCCAATGCCACCCTGCATCATGAGGTCAGTCAGATAAGGCGGCCGAGGCCGTCTGGTATGCGACGACGGTGTGTCAACTCTTTCTTGACACAACAGAACATGCCAAACTCTTTTTATGAAGCACATATAGTGCTTTGCCCCAAACCCGAAAAGAATACAGAGATATGTAGTGAATATCATCCGATATCATTTATTAATGCAGATGCCAAAATATTCACAAAATTTCTAGCTAATAGATTGATGACAATTATATCGGATTTATTCCGGGGAAGCTTAGAATAGATAACATCTGAAAAGTAGTGGATATTATACATCATATAAAAACTAATAACTTACCTGTGGTGGTGATATCCCTTGATGTGGAGAAGGTTTTTGATTTGGTGGAACATCAATTCTTGTTTGAAACCATGAAAAGAATGGGTATAGAAGGTCAGATCCTAGATTGGATAAAATTGATATATAAATGCACAACAGCAAAAATTATGCTGGATGGAAACACGCCAACAGATTTTAAATTAACGTGGGGTACAAAGCAAGGCTGCCCTATGACTCCGCTATTATTTAATATAGCAATCGAGCCTTTGGCTGTTGCTATAAGGAGCATGCAGCAAATTCAAGGCATAAAGATTCAGGGGAAAGAATTTAAGGTAGCGATGTATGCAGACAATATGATGCTATTCTTATCAGATTTACCACATTCTGTTCCCAACTTATTGGAAATTATACAACAATTTAGTGAAGTTTCTGGATACAAAATAAATGTTGAAAAATCTCAAATGCTAATTTTTAATCAGGAAAAATTATCAAAAATAGAATTATAATGGTCAACTCCTTTCAGTGTACAAAGGCAACCTATAAAATATTTAGGAATTAATATTACAAAAAACTGGAAACCTATAAAAGCTAAATTTCATACCTTTGTTAGAAGAAATAAAAAGTAAGCAGGAAATCTGGAAATAGCTCCCAATATCTTGGATGGGTAGGACAAATTTAATTAAAATGGTAATCTTACCAAAGTTACTATATATTTCCTTTGCCCTCCCAATAAAAGTACCTAAGGAATATTTTGGAACAATAAATAAAGTCTTATCTAGAATTGTCTGGAATGGGAAAAAAAACCGAATTAGGAGGTCTATTCTGTACACCTTAAAAGAGAAGGGAGGTATGAGCATGCCGGGTATTAAGTTATATCACTGGATCATTAAAGTCACTCTGAGGGGCATTAAAGTCTGGTATCACAACAATAACCTCCGAGATTGGATTGATTTTGAAAAAGACTCCTTTAAGACCAAAAACTTTAAATATCAGTTTACAGACGATCAAAAACTAAAATGTTTTTGGGGAAAGGAACATCCATTTGTACAAGTGGCATTTCAAATATGGGAAAACAGTACAAAAAAGACAGAAATGATAAGAGGAAAAACTCTGTTCATGCCCATATTTGGACAGTTGATAAAATTGGTGGGAATACCAGAAACAATTAAAAAATTATGGGAAAGCAAAGAGTTAAAATTCACCTCCCAGCTGTTTGTGGGAGAAGAAATATTGACTATGGACACAATTAAACAAAAAATTGGAGGCAGCCCTGGAGTTTTGATATATGCAAAAATTAAGAGTAAATTCAACAATAAACATGATAAACCTCATTACACAAGGAAAATAAATGACTTGGAGAAAGTTTTATATGGAGACTCCTCACAACTGCATATACTCTCGCGGATATATAAAGTCTTACACAAGTTCTTCAACTTACCTGATGCTGGTTACATTACAGCTTGGGAGGATGACCTGCAAATGAAAATAGAAAAAAAGGAGATAAGTTTAATGTGGGAGATCATGCAGAGTGCATCTAGATCCCTTGCAGTAAGGGAGCCACAAATAAAAACAACATATAGAATGTACTTTACCCCACAAAGAATCTGGGACTTGGATACATTATTGGTAGAAATGTCCGCATATAAAAGAGTTTTGGCAAGAAATATGTCCTCACATAAATGCAGTGGCCCAAAGTGAAGTTCCATTACAGACTAGTTTTGCTTTATTGGGCATTTTTCCTAATATACAAGTAATCAAGGAAAGGAAAATGGCATGTCAACAGTTAAGACTGGCGGCGATCTACACAATAGTCTGTAATTGTAAATCTGTGAAAAAAACATCTTTTAAAAAATGGATTCAACGTTTGTGGTACACTCTGACAATGGAGTGCATACAAGCAGAGATACATCACAACTTGGAAGGTTTCTATGCAGTATAGAGCAACATATGGGACTTAATTCAACAATACTCGAATCCTGATGCAACAAAAGTAAAAATATGTTTCACTCAAATATAAAATACTGTAACTACACTTAGAAAGGTTTAAAAATGGGACCGACGCTGTACCGGGACTTTCCCAAAATGGTCCATTAATATTATATAGATTATAAAGTGTAGTGGATGTTATAACCCTCCCCCTCCCCCACCCCCAAAAAGAGAAGACCTAGCCTGGGGCAAAGATATGGATTCTGCTTCCCTTGCTGCTGCAGTCTTACTATGTGATCAAGGGCACACCTCTTCCCCCTGCCTGACCCAGACTCCTGTAGCCCCCCTCCACACATCTTCCCCCTGCCTGACCCAGAGTCCTAAAACCCTTCAACCCCCCATGCCTCTTCCCCCTGTCTGACCCTAGCCCCTAAAATAGCTCATGTAGAGCAGGGGTGGGGAACCTCAGGCCTGGGAGACAAATGTGTTTCACAACCGGTTTTTATTTGGCCCCTTTTCAATTCCTGGATCTGCCCCCTTGGATCCTTTCCTATTTTGAAAAAACTGAAAGACAGAGCCCCGGGTAAGGGAGCAGAGATGAGGGCATGCACACAAGGATTGGGGGGTGGGGGGGTGG
>QEPC01009073.1:158747-170890 GCA_003113815.1 Sphenodon punctatus | reverse complement strand
AAAAGGAGGTCCTTGGTTGGGCAGGTGATATCGGGAGACAGGTAGAGGTAACGAGTCTATCTAAAGCCTCCCATATGAGAGATTTTCTAGCCTGGGTCCCTGAGGTGGGGCAGACTGCAGACTATTTAAGGGAGCCCATTTCAGGTAGGGCAAAGCAGCTGTATGCTTGGGAGCGTTTTAATGCTTGGCCATCTAGTGTCCTTGAGGGCCGGAAGCAAGGGATACCTTATTCAGAACGCCTCTGTCCAGTCGACAATATATATGTTGAATCTGTTAGTCATATAATCCTCGAATACCACCTTTATGATAAGTCCCGACGGGAATTGGTGGCACCAATTACGCAGAAATATCCTGGTAGGGACAGCCAATTTCTGTTATCATTATTACTCAATAACCCAGATGCCAACGCCAGTTAAATTGGACAATAGTCTTTGGGTATGCTTCCCTGAAGATAGTAGGAATTCATTGTTATTAGACGAGGACATCAGAGGGGGTGGAGGGTGCTTTGAGCTGTCCTAGTTCAGATTAGATTATTTGCAACTATGTTTGCTTTCATGTGAACTGATGTACAATGATGTGTGTGTTTTTTGTGTATTGTTTGTTGAGCTATGGCCATTGACTATGCAATAAATCTTTTATTAATGATTTATTATTATTATTAATTATTATTATTATTATAATGCAGAGTGTGGAAATGCCTAATCTGCAGGAGCATGAGGCATCTTAATATGGACAAGAGTGTGTATTATGTGCTGCTGACTAGTACGTAAGAAATATTAATATGCTTCTCCTTAAGATGGTAACTTGGACTCACCTCTTCTGGTAATGATGAATCCCTGCAGCATGCACTGCAATGGTCTCAGTTCTAATTGTGCCAACTCCCTTTAAATGTGTAGCAGAACTAATATTACAGTTGTGTGAGAACAAGATTGCATTTAATTTTAATTTGGTACTTATCGTATATGAAATCTTAGTTATTTACTGTGATTTTTGTGTCACCTAAACAGTCTTAACAAACCCCCACTGTTTGGACATAGTAAGTACTTCACAAGTTTCTGGGGCTGGGAATACAAGTGTTGGAGGCCATACTTCATTACTACTCATTCTCACAGTTGGTAAAGTAGCCACTAAAAACAGGTCAGAACTGAAGTGGGGTGGTGTGGTGTGGGAAGGGAGCAACTAGGATAATGAGAGTTTAAGCTATAACATCTCTGGAAATACTAGGAGAGCAACCTAGGTACAGGAAGGTCCATGGTTCTTGGGGCAGTCGGTTGAAATGTATCATATCACACCTCCAGAATTAAATAAATAAATAAAAGCTTACAGGATTATGGAGTCCATGTGAACTGCAAGAAAACTGATCATAAAATGCTTTCATTCTCAAATCCCATCCCCAGCTCAGGAGGCCATTCAAGCCTCTCATTCCTTCTCCAACTACTTCCTTGAGTCAAACAGCTCTTCAAAACCACTCATTTGCTCCCTTCCCCCTTGTACCGCAAGAAGGAATAACCCAGAGTCCTTTCTCTCCCAATTGGGTTTCTTAGTATCTTTCTTACTCTCTCCCTTTCCTGCTCTCAGCTACTCCCTGGGACTGGAAATTTCTCTGGGTAAAAAGTTAAACAGATGTGCAGGTGGCATAGTGGCTCCCCAGCTCAGGGCAAGAAACAGTGGCTGGGTCAGGGAGGGGCACCAGACAAACATGCCCATGGTCAGAGAGTTGTCCCACCACCCACACCACCCAGGGTAGGGCAGGGAGCTCAACAAATGGACAGAGGGCCCTGCCTTGATGCCAGAACCCTGCCCCCTATCATGACAGACAGCCAAGGTGACCAGCCATGGCACTGCCACTCAGCCATGCCGGCCTCTGCCCCAAGGTAGGGATGACAGGGCTGAAAAAAATGTGCTAGTGTGCACTGGTCTGTGTTGGCCTGCATGGATAGCCCTTGGAGATTTTCCAAGGACGCAGCCCGGAGTTGGACTAGCCACTTACTCTCCCCAGGTCATTCCCAAGCCAATGGCTGGTAGTGCGGAACCACGTATGTGGCTACATCCTCAGCTACAACAGGCTAATGTGGGCCCCCATCACGTTTGTTTTTACCCTCAGACTCTCTCACTTCCCTGTCACATTCCTGTCCTTGAACCCCCCCACCCCCACTCCTATTCCCCCATGTTATCAGACTCTCTCATCCCCTCAGGAGCTCCTGCTGCTTTCATTCCTGTCAGTTACTTTTCCCTGCAACTGTCAGTCCCAACTGCACTGAACAGAAGGTTGATACCTTGTAAACAAGGTTCTTTGAGATGGTATCTAACATTCTCACAAATGGATTTGTGCTTGCACGCCCTTCTCTTACCAGCATATACCAAGCTCATGTTTTAAAACCACGTGATGTTCACGAGCCCCCACCCTACACCCTATATAAGGGCACCTTCCAGCCTAAGCCCAACAGTTCCTTCCAACCCTGAGTGTGCATGAAGAAAATTCCATGCAGGGCTGGAAGGGTGGGCATTTGTGAGAATGTAGCTAGACATGTGACCCTACCTAACTGCAAGCCTCTCTTTGATCACCCCCTAGAATGAATGAATGAATAAATAAATAAATAAATAAATAATCCTTAAAGGACTTATTATCTTGTTTCCCCCTCATAAGTACCCAGTCTCACAGTGGGACCTCAACCTCACACTCAATCAGCTTACGGACCACTCTTTGGAACCAGCAGAACACTGTGATTTGTTCCACTGGACCTTGAAGACAACTTTTCTGGTCGCCATTACATCCCTTAGGTGGGTGAGCTCGCTCGCTGTTATTTCCATCAAGGAGCCTTACCTGTTAGTCTTTCCAGACAGGATAGAGATCTCTCCATCCTTCCTTTATCCCCAAAATGGTGTCTCCATTTCATTTAGCGCAGAAAATTGTTCTACCAGTTTCCTCCCTCCACCACATGACTCTGACATGTTGGGTCAATGTCATACTTCAGATGACAAGAGGGCAGTACTCTTTATTTAGAGAAGACCCAGCATTGCAGTCACTCTGATAATTTGTTCCTCTCACCTTCCCTTCCCAGGCTAGGGCATAAGGTTTCCTCCCAAACCATTTCTAAATGGCTGGTCCATGTGACTTCCCTGACATATCAGCAGGCAGGTCTTCCTCTTCCACCATATTTGAAGGCTCATTCCCTTAGAGGTCTCAGTGCCTCTACAGCGGCATTCTGTGGCATATTGCCTCAGGGCTGCAACCTGGAGTTCCCTCCATACAATTTTAAAACATTATGCTCTTCATCTTGCCACTGAGCCAGACACTGCTTCCTCTGGGATTTTTTTCACTCAGCAGGAAACAGGAATCTGATTGGCCTGAACTGGTCAGCTGGAAGACTGGTCAGCTGGAAGTTTCCCCTGTGCCAGGTGACCTTGCCGAACAAATTCGAGGGTGGGGAAGGGGGCTTTAAAAACCTCAGACCCTCTCCATTTTCTCTCTTCTCTGGGACTCTGAGGGAGTGTGTCATGTGACTAAACTCTGCAACGCTGGCCTTAGCCAGATCAAGACTTTGGACCCCATAGAGAAACCATCACCTATGGAGAATCAGACCAGGACTAACTAACTCTGTGTGAGTAATTGCTTGCTTGCCTGCCTGCCTGCTACTCAGAGATACTGTACTAGATAGGCACGTTCCAAATGGGGTACCATTTCCCCAAACTGGACTTGCTTTACTCAAAGGGTTATCAACCCCATGATCTGTGCTTTTATTCCTTTTAAAAAAAAAAATGTACTAGTAAAGTCTAAGCTTTCTTTTACCCGACTGGGTGTGTGTGCGCATTATTGGCTGAGAATTATATGTCTCCCTAGGCCAAGCTACTAAAGAGGGGGCAATCTACCTATTTGGCTAGAAGCCAACAGCTTTGGAACCAAGACAAGCCTCTGGTGGGTAGCTCTGGGGATCTGCCTCCAACGCAGAGGAGGAAATCCCAGGAACAGAGTGCCAGGAAAAGGGAGTGCTTTTGGGAAGCTGTAAGGCTTATGCCTTTTGGGGGTTCACATTTGCTGAGTGTGAATGCCCGCTGGGAAACATTCAGGTGGTGGCAGTGGAATATCAAAGGTTTTCGGGGGTTTGACAGCTGTGGGAACCCCTAGCCAGAGATTTGGAGAAACACAGTGAGGTGGGTGGCTCAGCTGTGTAGCGCCCCTCTACTGGCGTTTCGCCACATGGAGCGTGGGAGTCATGTTTTCCAGGGCTTCCACCTCATCCAAGAAGCTCTTCCCTGAACGAGAAAAGTCCCAGTGCCTCCCCTGATCGGAGTTAAATGTAAACATCTCTATAGCCTCATGCTTGTCTACATGAGGTGTCTAAGAGCCAGTGTGGTGTAGTGGCTAAGTGTGCAGTTCCTGGACCTTAGGGGGAGACCCCGGTTCAAGTTTTGCCTTAGCCAGAAACTCACTGGGTGACCTTGGGCCAGTCACAATATTCTCTCAGCTCATTTCAAGTTCCATTTGGGGGGGGGAGGTGATTTTTAAAAATAAATCATTTTTATTAATTAACCTGCATTTAGGACTGCTGAAGTCTACTTTCCTTTGGTAGACACGCATGACATGGAGTAAAAGTACCTTTCAGAAGCTAAACCATTTTCAAACTGGTCTGAAAGACTTGGGACAGGTATTTTAGATCTGCATTGGGAGTGTGCGTTCAGGGTCTTAAACCAGATTAAGCTATAGTTAGTTAATCTGGTGACCTTCCCCCTCCACCCCCCATTGATTACCTATTTATTGCATGCACATGCTGTCTACACATTAAACTGGGTGGCTTTTGTGGGCTGGGAGATGCTTGGTTACTGTGGCAACTGGATCCATGGGTGGGGGGGGGAGGTGGGTCTGGGGAGGGAGGGGTACAGGCCTGCTTGGTGGCTTTTTCTGGAAGTTCAGCAGGTTAAGTGGCAGTCTGTAGGTATGGGGTTGGGAATTCCCTGCAAGAGGCTTTCTTGCTTTAGTTCTGACTGCTCCAGGAAGGTAGCGACTGTGGTGAAACTTGTACAAGTGCAGCTCACTGGCTCTTGCACATGGCGTTAGAGTCTGGGGATTGAGCTCAGTCCCCTCCATGCCCAGGTGAGGTGGGCTCAATGCAGGGCGAGGGGAAGGTGGGCTCACTGCGGGGGTGAGGCAGGGCTTAGGAATTTGACTGCTATCGGGGAGGCTGTGTACTAGCACGTGGTGCTGGGTTCTGCTGTAGCTGGAAAGCTGAAGCTCCCTGTACTCTACTGTTTCATGCAGTAGAATGGGAAGGGCTGGGATCCCACCACTACCCCAGCTGAAGAGCAACTTATTTCCAGACCTGCCTGAGCTGGGACAGGGCTCCAGAGCAACAGGTGGAAGCTCTGGCATCTCCTTAGTCTCTGGCACCTTTGTGCCCCACACCCTGCTGTTTGCCTTTGGGCAGGAAAGCAGAAGTGCTGTGGTTGCTCGGGGAACTCCACTCCCTCCCTGCAGCTGCTGCTGACCTAGGCTCTGCTTCCCTTGCTGCAGCCTCTCCCTGGGTTCAAATCTGCAGAGTGAATTCTAGGCCTGCTGGACTGACCTGACAAGGTTGTGTTTGTTCTTCATGCTGCCAAGGGCTGGTCTGTCCTCAGCTCTTGTAATGGCATGTTTACTCTTAGACAGGTGAAAAACTGCAAGTATGTGTGTTCCCTTTTGCATTATGCTGGCAGCCTCCCCTGTTGCACTGGGCTTTCTCACACCTCTTCTGCAAGGTGTGCAGAACACCACTGGTACAGACTTTGCCAAATTAGTGTGGGAGGGGAGGGGCTTGTGTGTACTAAGTAGCACTAAAGGTGATGGCCACTGAGACAGTATGGTTTATGGGTAGGTGCCTGTCCACCCATATAGAAAGCTGTATAGATGCAAAACCTTCTCCAGGGAGCAGCACAATGGCGCTGTGTATGTGTACACACTAGGCTGCTTATTTTGTGCATTAGTTGGCACTGGTATGAGAGAGAAGTATAAACAGGCAAGTAGAGAGGCCTAAAAGTAGGATTGCCACCTCTCATGGCTTTGACTTGGACACTCCATAGTGTCGAGGTCAAAACTGCAAGAGTTGGCAACCCTATCTGAAAGGTAGAGTTCCTGCTTGTTGTTCAAGGATATTAAGGTTCCCATCATGCTGTTTACAGGACTCAGGATTTGCTATGATATTCATGGCCCACTACTGTGCTGTGTACTTGGCTGTTGACCTTCCCCCTCAGAGAGACTTGCATTTCCAGATACAGGATCTCTATTGGGTGTTCTGGGCTGTCAGGATAAAAAGGACTCAGGACCTGCTGTGCATGATGGGTGACAAATCTGGCTGTGGCTTTCTTCCTTTGCGGGGAGTGCTCTCTGTACTTCTCTGGAGTCACCCATGTGTCTGAGTCCTGAATGTGGGATATCTGACTGGCTGCAGAGGAGGTGGCTGTGCCAGGGCCAGAGAATCCCAGTTGTGAGACTGAGCCATAGGGACAGCGGGGGCAAGAGGGGGGGATTCTTGAGGAGGACACTCAACCCCCAACTCCCAAGAAAGTAAAAGGACTTGTTTTCTGTTCCGTACGGCTGGTCCCTTGGCTGGTCTGTCTGCTGGAGGTGGGAGGCTGCCTTCATTCTTCCCCCCCCCCCCCCGGGATCCTGTCTGGAGAGTGGGTAGGACCAGAGCCTGTTTAGTCCGACATAGCTGGACCTGTTTTTCTATATCTCGGCAAACTGGTGCAGATGAGGAGGCTGTTCGGTGCAGGCAACTCCCACAGGGAATTGGAGGGTGGAATGAGCGTGTCAGGTTGGCATGGGCATCGCAAGTGTCCTCTTCCTTCTCTGGGAGGGGATATGACTCCTGACTGCTCTAGCTGTGCTGTTCTTGGACTTGTAGTCCCCCAAACTTGTTGTTTTGGGGGACTTCAGTATCCATGCTGAGGCCAGGTTGCTTGGAGCAGAGCAGGAATTCATGGCCACCATGGCAACCATGGGTCTGTCCCAGGTGGTAGTTAGCCCGCATGAGGCAGAGCATACTCTGGACTTCGTGTTCTGCACCAACCTTGAGGCAGGGAGTCCAATGATTGGGGGTGTGGTTTGTTCACCTTTGCCGTGGTCGAATCACTAACTCCTTTGGGCTCACATTCTGGTGTGCCTACCTGACCGTGGGGGCAAGGGACCAATTAGGATGGTCCACCCTTGGAAATTTATGGAACCTGTTGGTTTCTGGAATGCTCTGGGGGATGTGCCTGATTACCTCGATGGCTGCTCCATCAATGACCTTGTGGTCTTCTGGAATAGTTGGCTGGTGGGGGCCACTGATCGGGTGGCTCCCAAGTGTCTGCTTCTGGCACTTCGCCACTGCAGGTCCNGTAAGAGAAGGGCACGCAAGCACAAACCCATTTGTGAGAATGTTGGGAGTCATCTCGAAGAACCTTGTTTACAAGGTAGCAACCTTCTGTTCTTGTAGGAGCACGGGGAGATGGAGTGCGCTTTCCCTCAGCCACTGGGGCTTTAGGCAGAAGCAGTCTGGGCAGTCTGTAGCATCATGCTCTGTCCTCAGGCAGATAAGGTATTGGCCCATGAGGATCTTTAGTTGTCATTCTCCTACCACAGGCAAAGCATTGTTTGAATTAATGTTTAGTTCCTGCCATAACTGAGAGAGATAGAAAGCTAAGTATATGTTAATAAGCCATGAAAGTGGTTGGAAGGAACTGTTGGGCTTAGGCGGGAAGGTGCTTTATATAGGGTGGGGGCTCGTGAACATCATGTGGTTTTAAAACATGAGCTTGGTATATGCCGGTAAGAGAAGGGCATGCAAGCGCAAACCCATTTGTGAGAATGGGAGGAGCCACTCGAAGAAGAACCTTCTGACCCCAGCATTCCACCCTCTGAGTCCCCATACCCCTCCTTGAGAGGAGCCTCATCCAGAACATTCCGCTCCCTGTTAGAGCTGCCAGAAAGAAGAAACCAGTTCTGGGAGTTTCCTTGTAGCACACAGACTTGCCAGTTACTCCCCTTTAGGCGGAGAATGGGAACTGGCTTCTAATTTCTTTCTACCACCATACAACAGAAAAAATACATGGTTCTTGTGCCCCCCCCCCCCTGCTGTTTGTCTAAACCCCACTTCTAGCTCCACTCAGGCAGTCACTCCTAAATCAGACTTGTCAGGGAGAGAGGACTCTTGGCTAGTTATGAGCATGGTCCCACTGTACTGCCATACAAATAAAGCTTCCTGCAAGAGACATTTACAAGGAAACTAGTTTTTATTTTCTGTAGGTGCAAGTAAATTTATTTCCCTGAAGGTTCAGGGATGTTCACGTAATGTTATATTCGGTGCTATATAATTTTCTCACCCTTTTGTGCACTTGCAGGATGCCTTTGTAGCATTCCACATGGATAAGAGACTGGTGAGGAAGTTTTTTAACTCACTGCTGATTGGGGAACTGGCACCAGATCAACCCAGTTCTGAACCCAGCAAAAATGTGAGTCTCTCCTGAGAACTGGTTGTGTTATTGAAGTCAGAGAAAAGATGACGATTATGATAAAATACAGGATTAGTTGATACTTGGCTAATGGGGTAGAGACTCTGGATCTGTACAGCTCTTACCACAGCGTAATCCCGTTCTTCACTGTTATGGGGGCATCTTGACAATGCTATAGTACTAATAATAACCATGAGCTCCCTCATGGCCATAGGCTTCTCCCACTGTGGATCCACAGGGAGAATACATCAGCACTGGACACAGCTGAGTGTCACAGCAACCCCTCTCTTAATGCTGGTGGGTGATGGCAA
This sequence comes from Sphenodon punctatus, assembly GCA_003113815.1. NCBI lineage: Eukaryota > Metazoa > Chordata > Lepidosauria > Sphenodontia > Sphenodontidae > Sphenodon > Sphenodon punctatus. The sequence goes on along the minus strand of QEPC01009073.1, from coordinate 162,113 downwards.
CTCATGAACAGTCTCTAGTGTCACAGGGACTCTCTGTGGGGAACTGAGTCCAGCAAGTATGGATTTCCCAGGGGTCACAGTGATTCCCTCTGAGTGGAGCAGAATCTCTTGTTGTCCATGTGCTTCCACCTCACAGCCATAGTAGCCCCTCTGCACTGTGGAATCAGATAAGCCTCCTGCCTTCTCAAGCTGCAGGAGTGCAAGCACAGAGCAGAAAGAAATACATGTTGGGTTTCCTTGCAGAAACTGCTGATAGAAGACTTCCGTGAGGTGCGTGCTGCTGTCGAGAAGATGGGACTCCTGAAACCCAACACTTTCTTCTTTTTTCTGCTCCTCTTTCACATCCTTATCTTGGACACTGCTGCCTGGCTCACTCTCTTGTATTTGGGGACATCACTGGCACCTTTCATCCTCTCTATAATGTTGCTGACCATTTCCCAGGTAGGTTGTCACAGAACAGAGCCAAAGACCAGACTACCATTCCAAATTATCAGAATCAGCCTTATATTACTGTAACCTAGAACTCAGTTCTTGTCCTCAGCTAGTGAAAATTACCTTTGCAATTGGGGTACTTCCCCACATCAAAATGTAAAGTAAATATGCAGAAAATACTGCACAATAATTCACCATGGATTTAGTTGTCACGAGGGAACACTTAAATCTGTGGTGATCTAGAGAAGAGGTTTGTGGAAGCACTTTTATTCTCACAGAACAAGTTAAAATTGTAGGGTATTATCATATGAGATGGTGCTTCACTGTGACCACCCCTTTGCCCCCCTTTGCCCCGGACTCACTGCCTGGCTGAATGCAGTCTGCCTGATGCTGGCCCTGCACTAGACTGGGGATGCTACCTGCAGCGACTTTGACGCTATGCTCGTAGCTGTAGGAGAGTCAGAGGTAATGGAATCCCCACCTTGTCCTATTTTATGGGATCAGTTTCAGTGGGTGTCACCTGCTGATGCTGAGGAAGTTCTGGGATCTGTCAAGGCCACCTGCTGTGATCTGGACCCATGCGAATCCTGCCTGGTTTAGGGCAGCTGGGAGATGCTGGGGCCGTTGCTGGCTGGGATGTTCGGTGCCTCCCTTAGGGAGGGCAGAGTACTGGACTGCCTCAAGGAGGCATTGGTGCAGCCTCTGCTCAAGAAACCATCATTGGACATTGACTCCTTGGCCAGCTATCAGCCTGTCTCTAACCTTCCCTTTTTATGGAAGGTTATTGAATGGGCCTGGCAGCGTCAGGGGCATCAGGACCAATGTCAGTTTTCTGGATCTCTCGCAGTCCAGCTTTTGTCTGGGTTTTGGCACTGAGACTGTGCTTATGGCCTTGGTCAATGACCTCCACCGTGAACTGGACCAGGGTCAATTGACCCTGTTGATCCTGTTAGACCTTTCAGCTGCATGTGATACCATTGACCATGAGATATTGGTGACTCACTTGCAGGACCACGCTGGGGTAGGTGGGACTGTTCTTGAATGGTTTCGTTCCTTTCTGGCTTGAAGAATTCAACGTGTTGTTCTGGGTGATTGTTCATCTTCTCCCTGGGACCTCATGGGTGGAGTTCTGCAAGGTTCTATTTTGTCCCCTCTCCTGTTCAACGTGTACATGCAGCCTTTGGGTGAGGTCATTAGACGGTTTGGTGTGTGGTGTCATCAGTATGATGCTGATGACACCCAACTTTACCTCTCTTTTTCAACTGACCCAGACCTGGCAGTCTTGGTGCTTACCCAGTGTTTGGCAGCTGTGGCAGACTGGATGAGGGTGAACCATCTGAAGCTGTATCCTGACAAGATGGAGGTGATGCTGGTAGGAAGGGCTGTGGGAGTGGTGACACCTGCCATTGATGGGGTCTGTCTCCTGTTGGTTCCTCAGGTCTGTAGTCTGGGGGTGCTCCTTGACTCACAGCTCCACCTGGATGCCCAGGTAATGGCTGTGGCGAAGGAAGCATTTCATCAACTACATCTGGTGCGTTGGCTTCAGACGTATGTCTCAGCTGCAGATCTAGCCACTATCATCCATGCATTCATCATTTCAAGACTGGACTATTGCAGCATGCTCTACATGAGGCTACCCATGATGATGGTCCAGAGACTGCAGCTGGTGCAGAATGCGGCAGCCCATTTCCTTATGGGGACAGGTCGCCATGAGCAAATCACACCAGTGCTTCATTCTTTGCACTGGCTGCCTATAGTCTTCTGGGCCCGATTCAAGGTGTTGGTTTTGACCTATAAAGCCTTAATCGGCCTGGGCCCTGCTTATCTGAGGAACCACCTCACCCTCCGGGTCCTAGATCGGCCCCTGCAGTCGGCTTGGAATGCCTCCCTCAGATTCCACTGGGTATCTCGGGTGGTGACAATGGGGAGGAGGGGGAGGCACATTCTCAGTCATTGCATCGTGGCTGTGGAACTCCCTCCCGATGGAGGTCCACCTGGCCCCAGGCCTCCCCTCTTTCCAAAAGACAGTGTAAGACCTGATTGTTCCACCAGGCTTTCGGGGAGAGAGAGAGAGAGAGATACGGGTGATGGGTTGGGAGAGGGGAGGGTTGTTGTTTTTTTTACTCTGCCTGAGGTTTATTACTGGTTTTATATTGTTGTTGTGCTTTTATATTTATTGATGAATTTATATTATATTTTATATGTTTTTTAGTTATGTTGTGATCCACCCTGAGCTGCTATAGCAGGGGGAGGGGTGGCTAATAAATCTAAATAAATAAATAATCAAGGTGCACGCCTCGTGGGGCAACCCAGCCTAATAGTGGGGCTCACCAATAACCATCTGCGCAGAACTTATACTCTGGCCCGTTTCCAGCTGCTCCAGACAGCGGTGACGAAGGGCAAGTACGCAGGCCTCAAATAAGATCTACGCCGCTGTACCTGTCCACTAGACGAAGTGGAGTTGATTGAACACTTCCTATGTAAGTGCAACCATTATAATGACCTTAGGGATGTTTGGCACCGTCCCCTTGTGGATACCCACAAGGGTTTGCACACTCATAAAGTGTATCAAAATCTACTCTCGCTCTATAAACAGGAAGAGCTTATTCAGGTGGCTTCATTTATCTAGCTTGCTTCTAAAAGGCGCAGCGGACTTGCTTGCTAGATGGCGCAACTGCCAAAATTGCTGCACCTCTTGGGTTACTGTACTGGCCAGCTATTCGGCCCTGATTTGAGCAACTTCATTGCTTTTCAGGCAGCATTGGGGTTGTATGCTTGTTTATTATTTTTGGCCAGAAACTGAATGGTTTCCCCATTGTTTTATTTGTTATACTTTAATAGGGTCAATGGTGTATGGTTTTTATATTTCTATGTCATTTGTATTAGTATGATTTTTGCTGTTCCTACAGTTTTTATTAATTAATTTATATTATT
>QEPC01009073.1:122430-156411 GCA_003113815.1 Sphenodon punctatus | reverse complement strand
TGTGGGGATTTCCCAGTAATCCAGGTTTTTATTAGTCTCAGAAGGAGGTACAACAGTGAATAGTGCAGAAACTGCATGTTGGGACTTCACAGCTTCACTTGTGTTAAAAAGTGGTGAAGAGATGGTGAGAGAACTATGAAAAAAGAATAAGCTTGAGAGAGTTGACTTCTGGTCTGACATTGTCTTGGACTTCTTTTACAATTATCTCTTTTGTCTTCTAGGTCCAGGCCTCATGGCTCCAACATGATTTGGGTCACCTTTCAGTATTCAAGAAGTCAGAATGGAACCACTTTCTTCACAAGTTTGTGATGTGCCATCTGATTGTAAGTGCTAGCTCCTGAGAGGGTTCACTGTAGCTGATCAGTCAAGTAGAGCTCCTTGGGTTGAGACAGCATCTAATATGAAACTGAGAAGAGAATAGGATGTGGGTTTGGGGGAGGAGTGAGGAAGTCAAATCTGAGGAGTTTACTTTTAGTCATATTGTGGTTTCAGTTCTCTGGTTTCATGTTTCAACAGGGAGCATCAGCCAAATGGTGGACACTTTTGCACTCGCAACATCATGCCAAACCCAACTGTTTCAGCAAGGACCCTGATATTGACGTGCACCCTTTCTTGTTTGCTCTGGGGAAGAAACTTGCTGTGGAGGTGAGCAAGTCAGTTAGTGTTGAAATAAATAATCTGTGCAGATTCCATTTCTATTGGACCCACCAGTCTGATCCGGTTCCAACAAAACAGAGATTGGCTACTATCCGGTCCATGCTCAGCCAGAGATCTGGACCAGCTCCTAACTGAGCACAGCAGAATATTGTGCATCAGTGCTATTTTGCACACACACAGTAAACAAAATATGGAACCAAAAACATTCTGGTGCTGTGCTCAGTTAGAAGGGAGGGGCAGCATAGGTCTTTCTGCCCCATTTCCCCAGCTTCCAAAGCAGTGTGGGTCCCTCCAGTCTGGGATCTGGAGAAGCAGGGTAGTCACTTGTGAGCCTTGGGAGAGGGACTATAGTGGAGTACTGGAGCAGGGCACAGCCCCAATGGGTGGAAAGCTGAGCAGTGGTGGAGTGATGTGCAGCATGCCTCGGGTCTTACCAGGTCTGGGCAGAGAACCAGAGAGAGGCACACAAACCAGGAAATGGGGTCCAGGAAACACATTGCTGGAGCAGGCACATTGCACAGCAGGGATATACTAAATGAATGACAAGGAATGCCCAATGGAGATATGGGGTGATTTCAGACGTTACGGGGCCCGTTGGCCCCATACTGAAATCAACCCATTCATTCCCCGCCGGGGTCACCCTGTCACGCCACAACAGACGTGCTGGGGGGATCCCAGCAGGGAATCTGGGAGGGGGCGGGGCTGCGGGGCCGCGCGGCGCAACGTGCGGCCGCACGGCCCCGCCCCCTCCACGCTCCCACCTCCCGCCCTCTGGGGAGATGGGCGGGCAGCGGGGCCAATGCGGCTGCCACGTCGGGCCAGATTCGCCACGGCCCAGGATCCCGCCGGGGATCCCAGGCCGTGGCGTCTGGCCAGACGTTACTTTTTGTTGGTCCCCGCTGGGGATCTCTTTGACCACGCTTCCTGGGACATTCCCCCGGAAAGCCAGGGAAGCGTGGTTCAAATTGACCCCATGTGGGTATTGACCATGGCGAACATCTGGCGGCCACCAAACAGACGTTCGAGGCACATTGACCACAGGTGGGTATTCACCGTGGTTCACTGTGATCTCGTAATGTCTGAAAATACTCATTGGTGGCAGCATAAAGGCCAAATGGAAATGATGGGGGTCTGTAAATGCCAGTAGCCTTTTATTAGGTAGTAAAACAATACAATGGAGCAGCATCTATAAAAAGAAGGGAGAAGGGAGGTAGTGGAAAGTCAAAGAAGAGGCAGGGGAGGGGGTAATAAAAAGGCCAGAATAGAAAGACAGGGGGCTGGGTGGAGCCAAGGGGAAGTGGAGGAATACTGAGGGACTTTTTGGAACCACAAGAAGAACCACCAGGAGCACCATGAATGAGGGAGCGGGTGGAATACCAGGGAAGAGGACACCTGGAGTGTCTTGAATGACAGTGGTGGGGGTGGAATGTCAAGGAGGAGACCACCAAGAGCAGCTGGAATGGCAGGGACTGTGTGTAATGACCAGGAGGAAACCACATGGAGTGGGTGGAATGATGGGGGTAGAGTGTGTGGATAGACAAGGAGGAAGCTGCTGGGAAAACTAATGATGAAGGGCTGGGTGGAATGACAGGGAGGAGGCTGCCTGGAGCAACTAGAATGCCTGGCTAGGTGGAATGACAGGGAATAGGCCAGAGTGAGCACCTGGAATGAAAAGGAGTGGGATCACAAGGAGAAGGCCACTGGGAGTGACTGGAGTGAAGATAGGCTGGGTGGAATGACCAGGAGGAGACCTCTTGGAGTGGCTGGAATGATGGAGGGCTGGGTGAAATGTCAGAGAGGGAGACCCTCATGCACTGTTGGAATGACTGGGAATTTGATGGAATGACAAGGAAGCTGCCATGAGCAGTTGGAATAATGAGGGATTGGGCAGAATGACAGAGAAGAGGTCACTGGGAGCAGCTATATGATGAGAGCTGGGTGGAATGACTGGAAGGAAGCCACTGGGACTTGGTGGTATGGTGAGGGACTGTGTGAAATGATGGGGAAGAGACTTTGAGAATGATAATCAGGTATAATGACAAGCATTTGAATGGAATGACAGGGTGGATACCACAAGAAGAGAGCTATAGGAAAGGAGTTGAACGAGAGAGGATGAGATGGAATGATGAGAGGGGCACTCATGTAACTGGAATGACAAGGAAGAGGTGATGGAGATATGGTAAAATGGCAAGGTGGGAGTCAAGGAGAAAGGTGGGGACTGTGATGGTGCTGGGGTGGAATGGGTAGGAACTGGCTAGAAATACAGAAGGATAATGAGTAGTGCTGAAACCCAGTATCTGAAATTACTTGGTTTTTACTGAGTATCTCAGTATTCAACTCAGATTTACCAAGTACTGAATAACCAAGGAATTGCTCTGGTACTCGGTATTTGGTACTTGGTCCAGTACTCATACCAACAAATGGGGCTTTTCTACCCCTATATAAAGTGACTCGGTAATCGGAAAATACTTGGTTTTACTTTACCGAGTATTTTACCAAGTACCGAGTATTCACCTAAGTTTCTGAAGACCAGATGAACACTCAGAGGAAGTCCTCAGAAACTCGGAAATACTCATGAATAAAAGTTTTACTATTCATTTCAGCCCTAGTAATGAGTAATGGATGGAATTATATAAGGACTGGGTGAATTAAAGAAGGTCCTAATAGGAGACAGAATAGCAAAGGACTGGATTGAAGGTGTTAGGTGGGAAGGTGTTAAGAGGGTGTTAGGGATGGGAAGAGGGGGGCATGCACAGAATGCCAAGGTACTGTTTGGTATGATAAGGATGGGGTAAAGACGACCTGTAGGAATAACAATGTAGATGAAGAATGTGTTGAAGGGCATGGGGTGTTATTGGAATGACAAGGAGGAATGACAGAGAGATGAGGAATGACCAGGGATTTGGTCAAGCTCCCCACCATTCCAGATGCTCCTCTTGTCCTCTTTTGTCATTCTTTTCTTGCCCATGTCATTGCAGTTACTCCCAGTGGCCTCTTTGTTGTGATCCCAATCAGTTCCATGTCATTCCAGCACTTCCTCTTGGCTCCCTTCCTGTCTATCTTGGCACTTTTTATTCCTCTCCAAACACACACACCTCCGTCCATTCTTTGGCATTCTGCCCACTCCCTACTCTCACTTCCTTTTAGAGACATAGTTCCATTGTATTGCTTTACTGCCCAGTAAAGGGTTATTGGCATTCAGAGGTCTCCATTATTTCCAATTGGCGTTCATGCTGTCTCCATTGTTTCCAATGGACATTCCTAATAATTCATTTTAGTAGGTCTCCACACAGCATGCTTTCTGCCCCCACCTTCCTGGCTCAAGTGCCTCATTCCAGCCCCTCTGCCCTCATCCTGGTAAGACCCCAGGCACAGTGTGATGCTCTCCACTCCACTGTACCCTAGTCTGGATCCCACCCCCTGACCTTCCCGAGCACAGTGCACTTGCATCCGGCCTCATCATGCTTCCTTGAGCTCCCATTCAGTGCAGCTCACCTGAGAGCCTATGGACCAAGCCATTAAGAAGGAGGGCCACACTGAATGGGAGTCTGGAGGAAGTACACGGGGCTGGAGAGAACGAGAAGTGACCCTCGGGCTGGACGTGGGCTGCGAGCCAGAGGTTACCAATCCCTGCCCTAAGAGATGCCAACCTTTCAGCATCGTTTGCAACACATATCTACCAAACCTATTTGTTCTTATGATGTGAAAGTGGGGATGTCTATAATCCCATCTCAAACATTGTATTCTCTTCTCCTTTCACAGCTCGGAGTGAAGAAGACAAAGTACATGCCTTACAACCATCAGCACAAGTACTTCTCCATCAGTGAGTATATTTATTTATTTATTAAAAGACTTAATATCCTGCCCCTCCTGCCATAGGCAACTCGGAGCGGCTTACAACAACACAAAAACAATTATAAAACCATAAAATTATAAAAACATACCACTCCCCCCCCTTCATCCATCTCCTCCCCCACCCTCTACCCATCTCCCCTGCCAAATGCCTGACGGAACAGCCAAGTCTTCCAGCTTTTTCAAAAGGAGGGAAGTATCCATCCTCTTAAGTCTCTTAGGTCTCCCAAGTCCTAATTTCTGATGCATTTCCCATAGCAATAGCCCTGCCGTCAGAGGATTGCAACTTAAAACAATATATAAGTATCAGAAGAATTTAAACAGCTTTTTATGGAAGATATGTAAACAGAGGGGACTAAGGAAGGTCTTAGTATCTAAGGCAGGGGTGGGGAACCTCAGGGCTGGGGGCCAAATGTAGCCCACAGCAAGTTACGTGACCCCTTTCCACTTCCTGGATCTGGCCCTTGGATCCAGTTCTTGCCTCCAATTACTGAAAAACTGAGCTCAAGGGAAGGGGATAGAGATGAGGTCATGCAAACAAGGAGAGGGGACAGGTTCCGTGGCTCAAATCCATGATTTGGGCCCTCTTTTCCTTGAGTGCATCCCTTAAGCACCCCCGCCCCAATTTCTGTGCGGCCCTTGGAGCTTGTGCAAGCTTTCAAAGTGGCCCCTGGGAGGGAAAAGGTTCCCCACCCCTGATCTAAGAGTTAGTAACCTATTGTTAAAATCCCCACAAAACTATTAGCGTTGTACAGAAGAATGAGAAATTTCCTGTAAGCTCAAAGGCTCATGACAAGGACTTGCCCAGTGAAAATATTAGCTAGGTACAGTGGTAACACCATAACCATCGCGCTTCTATCAGCTTCACATTCAAAAATAAATGATCATGCATGTTTTTAAACAAGAAGCATCTGCACATGGCCCCCCACTGACCATGTGTACAACTGTTTGTATTGAATTGAATTGAATGTAGGTGATGCATGGGGGAGCGCGCTCCTGTGAACCACGCAGTGGCCACTCATGGCCACACACAGAGCACCGCTGAAAATTGGGAGTGCTCTGTGTGGGGCCAGTCATGTGCAGAGGCTGCCTCCATGGCTGGGGTAGCCATGCCATGACCTACCCATGTGAAGCGCTCCCCATGTACGTCACATGCATGGACACCCTGCAGCCATGCCACTCCTTGCTCATTAAAAAACACCCCATGCCTAGCAGCATTTTCTGTTTCACATCTCTTCTGGTATCACATTTTCTACATTGCATATGTAGAGCCTTCTACTAATTTCTTCATAACTTTCCTCAGTCTCTCTTTATGCTGACTCCTATCTGTCAAGAGTCTGTCATTTTGAAAGCCCATATAAGGAGCAGTATTTGATTACCTGTTCTTTCCAGGCAGCAGGACTAGCGAGTTCTAGGGCAGAACTTATTTGTCAGGTGTGGTGGGCAAATAGTGGCTTGGGAGCCACACGTGGCTCTTGGGCAGAGCTGGCCCTGGACCTTATGCTACCACAATGATCCTGTGAGTTTGTTGCACCCTAGTCTCAGTGGCTGAACTGCAGCTTCTCCCCAGAATCTCAGCCGCCAGGTCCACTGAGCACCGTCTTCACCAGTCAATCATGAAGCAGGAGACATTTGTGTGTGCATTATTTCTATGTCTTGTGGCTCTTGCTTGGCCATATGAAGATTTTTTATGTGGCTTTTGGGCTTGGGAACTTTATCCATCTTTGCTGTAGGCAATCCTTTTTAACAGTTTCACATATCAGCCCATTTCATTTCAGTCTGATCTGAAGTCTTCCAGCCCACCGATCCTTTAGTTGGCACCTTACAGAATATTCTCACCAGTGGGGTCACTACTCCAGTTTGCCTTTTACAGAAGCCTGGCTTCATGATGATTAGAGAATCCCTCAGCCTCATAGATCTCTCTTTTGCTTCTACTTTCCGTATATTGATTGTTATTCAGTGCTGCAGTTAATAATATATCTGTTCTCTTCATTTTTTCCTCTAGCTATGCCACCGCTCCTGTTTCCCACCTTCTTCCATTATCACACCTTCTACATCGCATTCAAGAAGAAATTCTGGGCAGTAAGTACTGCATACCCAGGGATGCAGATGAAAGTGCTGGAATATTGACAGGACTAACAGCTACAGTTGTCCCCAGAGCTGCTCCAGGAGTGCACTCCCACATTCACCTGCTTCCAGCTCCTCCTGAGTCCATTTTAGACAGACCCAAGGAGCTCCCCTGGCCCCGGTCTGCCTGTGTACCACCCCTCACCCCCTCCCGAATACACAGTTGTGGGCGGATCGCCCAACACTCTAGACTGAAGCCCACAACTCTGTGGTGTTTCCGGGACAATAGCCGGTCAGGAGTTGAGCTGCAGTGTGGGCCTGCTGAGAAGCTCGCCTTTGGGCCAGTGCCATGGGTTTGATTGGCCCGCTCCACTGGCAGCGCTACAGGATGTTCTGAAGTGCTGCCAGCAGGGCTGCCTCTGAGCAAGCACATTTAGGGGCTGAGTTGAGGTCTGTGTGTTGGTGTGTGCGCAGCATACACATAGCATGCATGCAACACGCATGAATTAGGCACACCCAATGTATGTGCATGGTGCACACCCAGATGTGTGCAATGTACACATCATGTTTTCCCATGGATGTGCACTGTGTGCTCTCACTGTACGCATACATTGCGCGTGCACATTGCATGTATGTGGCATGCATGATGTGTACGTGTAGACCTTGGATTCGCCCCCAGATTTGTGAGTCTTGGTGGGAAAAATATTATATTGCAGTCTTGTTGGTGTACCAGTCATTTCAGTGTTCCTCAGCACTTCAGCCTGATTGGTAGAGTTGCTAATCTTCAATGTGTGACTAGTTGAATAGAGTATTGTGAGTATAACTGTGTCAAAGGAGCCTTCAGACTAAGGTACAGGCCTACTCTCTTTCCCATCTGAGTAATGGACTTTAGTGACCCATCTTCAGAGCCTAATGAGCCAGGGCATGTTTTGCTGTTGAATAAGTTAAACATTTGAAATTCCATTAATTTCCTCAGACCAGCCCACAGACTGTTTCTTATTATTATTATTATTATTATTATTTTAGATTTATACCCCATCCTATCCCAGAGGCTCAGGTTTTTTAATATATATTTTGACTATGCTGAGTTTGAATCTGAGTGATGCCACCCTTGGGGAAACTGGCATATTCAAGATGGCATCCACCATATGCCAAAACAGGAAAAGAACCAAATATGTTCCTACAGGAGTTAGGACAATAATTATTTCTGTTATTTTGGGTGCAGGGAGGCCATTTATGCAGCCTCCTAACATATGTGGGATAAAATATGTCAACTAAGTGGATACATTACCTTAATTATTTCTTGTAGGCTATCACTATTGTCTTTATCTTGTAAAAATGAAAAAAAATTCAGGTGTTCATGCTATTAACAGCAGACCAACAATTGTACTGTCTCATGATTAATGTTCTCTGGGCCCATCGTGAAATGTTCCAGAATGTTATTCCATGATTAGGTGGGATACATATGCTGATGAGTTTTGTAGGATGTATAGGGTTTTTGATGGCAGACACTGGATGGAAGACTTGATGAAAGATGCATTTGGTGGAGTAAGCTGCATGCTGTCTGGCAAAAACTTTCCACAGAACACAAGAGCTTTGAGAATGGTTGTTGAAGTTTTGCAGGATGCATTAATGGATGTTAACTACTATGAAAGTCTGGCAGCTACACTGGAGAAAAAGTGGATGCAAGTAGGACATCGAAAGTATGGATTGGCAATCTTATTAAGTCTGTTATGTTGATGATTCTTTTTGTGAGAGCAGAAAGGGAATGAGAATTTCAATTGCACCTTTTAACTGTTCAAGAGATGATTCCTTACTTTTTTGCGGCTGGACATTGGCATTATAAAAATATGCACTGTATTATTTGAGAACAATGGAGCGACTACTACCAGAAATACTGCCCAAATTCATGCAAGGTGAACATATAATGCACCACAATCCAGGCTTATGGAACGGCATTTGCTCAGACATGTTTATTGAAATCACATTTATGCATAAGGACATAGTCCTGGAGGCTAGCTGGTATAACACTAAATCAGTCTGCTCTGAAAAGGTGGGTGCTGAGTTTCCACATGTGCAACAGACTCAAAGATATATAATTATACAAACATTTATAACCTGCCTCCTCCTGCCCAATGGTAGCTCAAGGTAGCTAACAACAAACAATAAAAACATTTAAAAAAAGATAAAATACAGTATAAAATATACAATTTAAAAATCTCCGAATAATAAATGAGGACTGAATAAATAACCCCCACCTCCCAAAACGCCCCACCCACTACCCGTCCCCCTCAACAAATGCCTGGCGAAACAGCCAGGTTTTGTATTGTCTATGGAAGAAGGTCCGGGGAAAGGTGAACCTCCACCAGAAAAGAGTTCCACAGCTGTGGTGAGGCCACCGAGAATGCCCTCTTGAACATTGACACCTGGGGGACCCCCAAGAGGGCATTCCCAGTCAACCGCAGAGGCCAATCTGACATGCGGGATGAAATTGCAGGTCCTTACAAGAATGTCACAACACACAAATGGGAATCACCCACTCGTATTGAATTGACAGGAAAAAAATTCAGTCGAGAGTGGATATATCCATTGATCCTATCAATCCTAATGATCGTCCCTCTGGTACTATAATAAACATAATCTCTGGGAAAATATGCCAAGAAAAAGTAAACTTAGATGATGCAGTGGCAATCAGGAAAAAACAAATGCAAGATTATGAAAGTAGCTGCCCTGCAGGCTTCAACAAACCTCTAACTAGAAAAGTCACAACAATGAAAACACTTAAGAAATGTGTTAAAGTTGGAGGTGCTACATGCTTTAACACTAAGCTAATTTACTCCAAGGTTCCATGTTCTATGGTGATATGTGAGATGGACTTCAAGAACATCATTGTTTGATGTCAATGGTGATATGAGAATTGCAAAGATAAAGTCAGTGTTAAAAAAAGAACTTGCAATTGAACATTCAGCTTTAATGTTACCAAATTCACAAGTTACCATCATTGATGGATGTGCACTTCTTTGGATTATCCTTTGGCCATCACAAGGTGTCATGAAAGATTACATTGATGGACTCATAACTTACACTATTAGGATATTGGCTGAATGTGAAGTCTTCCTCTTATTGGACAGATACTATGAGTACAGTATTAATAGTGCCACTAGAAACCACTCAGTGATCAAGCCAGTAAGCGCCTGAGGCTAACTGCGCAAACCTCTCTTTCTCCTCAGAAGGTTGTACTAAGAGTTCCAGAAAACAAAACCCAGTTCACATAACTCATTTGTGATCAGCTTCTGGTCAAGGTACAGCAATTCCAAAAGAGCAGTGACTGCCCACGACACAAGATTGTATTAATGGGATCCGATCCAGTCCCAAAAGAGGTTGACATGCATATCATCTTGCGAAGGGGGGAATCTCAAGACTACTCATGAAGACACAGATGTAATAATTGTCCAGCAAGTGTCATATGTTGGTAATATAGAAGATATTAGCTACGTCAAAGGTATTTGCTATGATACTGACATTTTCCTGTTCCTGATGTTTTATTATCTTCGATGCAAGTGGATGTTCACTATCTTGATGGAAGGCACATGAGCAGTTATTGATACTGGGGCATCAACAACAAAGAATGAAGTCATCGTGCCATAGTCCATACCTTCTAACAGTGCATGCTTTGCTAGGTTGTGATTCCACCACATCCCCCTGAGGTACTGGAGAATTGGCAGTTGTCAAAGTGCTAAAAAAAGGTCTGAAACTTTCAAACATCGTGGAGATTACTGCCAGTATGTAAGATATCATTGATGAATCTACTGCATTTGTGGCTGCATGCTATGGAACCAAAGTAAAGAGAAGTATGTCTGAAGCAAGGTATGATGTATGACTGGCTGAAACCAGGAGACAAAGTGTGTACAGTACTGAAAACAAAATCTTTACCTCCATCTTTGCCTGGCTTTCATGAAAATGTTAGAAGGACACACATGCAATCATGCATTTGGAGGGCAGCATTGAACCAAGATCCTCCTGATATGGATCCTACTTGCTTTGGATGGAAAAAAGATGATAAAACCAAATCCCTTGTACCTATTTTGACACTCCCAAGGAGACTGAACCAACACCCCATGAGGTTTTGAAGATGGTGAGTTGTAACTATGACTGAACAGCTGTGTTCGACTGAAAAATTATTAATTATTTATTATTAATTATTATTATTATTATTTTATTATAAGCATTTATATATAGTGCCCGAAATGTACCTGGTGCTTTACAGAGAATAAAATAGACACGGTTCCTGCCTGAGAGCTTACAATAGAAAGACAGAGGGAAGGGGGAACAGAGGAAGAGACAAGGAATGCAACATTCACAAGGATGCGAGAACTCAGGTACACGTACTTGGCTTGGTTACAGTAAATAGGAGTTTGCAGATAACAAGTCGGGGATAATCCTGGGTGGGGGGTGATGTTGCTGTGGTGTATCTCAGTTAGTCTGCACTGATTTTTGCAGCTGTTAAAGGACAAACAATTGCAGAAATAAATGGAAGAATTGTGCTATTAGTGATGAGGAGAACAAAGAAGATTAGAAATATACTTACTGGGTGCAATCCTGCTGCTGGTTTATGCCGGTAGCAGGCACACAATACAACTGGGTGGCACTTGCTCAGGCATGCATGTGCCATGCGTGCAGCAACCTGCACAGGGAAACGGCATAGCCCCTCCGATGCATCCCCCCAAGCCCACACACACCACAGCCTGGGGGATGGAGCAGGAGCTATGCCTGCTCCATCTCCTGGGCTGCAGTGTATGTCAGCTTGGGGGTGGAGGGGAGGGTCACATTGGAGTGGGCGCTACGTTGTCCTGCACAGCTTGCTGCATGCACGAGGTGCATGCACACCTGAGAGCATGTTCACTGCTTGCAGCATAAGTACGGGCCGGCGTAAGTGGCCCATAGGATTGCACCCACCGTGTCTAGATTTGTAGTCATTTTCGTGCAGATTTCTCCAACATGTCAAGCATTGCTTCTGTAACTACAACTACTATTGTTTCTCTTGTTTCATTGTAATTGTCTTTTATTAATTACTTATTTTGGGTGCTTTGTACCACCAATTGTGTGTATTTACGAACAGCTACATTATTTTCAGTGTTTGATTATTAAATGTTTTTTATATCTCATTGAAGCAGGAGGTTTAATCATATTCTTTACCAACTGTATTTCATTCTTGCTTAATGAGTGACTCTATTACGTTGGAGGTTGCAGAAATTATTGTCCTAGCTCTTGTAACTATTTGTGCATCACTAATAGCACAAAAATCAGTACAGGCTAACTTAGATACACTACAGTGACATCCTCCGGTTGAACACGGTTGTTCAGTTGCACAGTTACAACCCACCATCTTCAAAACCTCGTGGGGTACTGGTTCTATTTGGGGGTCTATTTTCTTGTTTTTGGCAGCTGACATGGATGCCATCTTGAAAATAATAATAATAAATAATACTAAATATATTAGGCGTAACATACGTTATTGCCGGCAGAAGCCACAAAATAAATATAAACATACAAACATCAGCTATATCATATTCAGAACTATTAGGAATCATGTATACTTTCTCTACCCCATTAGCAAGCCCAACCTACATCCAGTTAAATCCAAAGAGGCTGCTACCCCATGGAATCATTAGTAAGCTTAAAGTCCAGGAAATTCTTCCTCCTCCACATAGCTTGCTTCAAAAAACCGCCCACCTCCTTAATCACCTGGGCTTTAGAACTATTAAGTAGGTACCTCAGAAAATCCCCCTCTGCCCAATCTGGCCGCTCATTAAGAATTGGGTCCACAAATGTTGCCCTCGCACTATCGTAGAGATGGCATGATAGCATGACATGGGCCACCATCTCCACAGCTTGCATATCATAGGGGGAAAGTCTATCCAAAAATGTGATTACCTCCAGTCTACCCTCATATACCCGTGTGGGGAGGGCATTCACCTGGGCCATGAAGATAAGTTGCTTGTCCCTAATTGTCACCTTGGCATCCAAATAATGGGCCATACAAGCATTATCCGGAATCCAGGAAGGGTATAAATGCATATGGGGTGACTGGTCAATCTTGGCCAATTCCTCCTGTCTTCCCATGTCTGAGACCCTTTCAGTACTTCCTTCCAAATCAGGGCCTGGGGTTTACCCTCAAGATGTTTCAAAGATAAGCCCATTTTTGCCAGAGATTCCCCTACCCAAACTTGCCAAGGATTCGTGTAGAGATCCTCCCTAATGCCACAAAGTAGTGGTGAACTATGATCAAACCGAATTTTGTACCAGAACTTCAAAGCCCTGATGACAGCATATTGATGCCAGCTAATCTGTCCAAATTCTAACCTCAGGGCAGCAAAAGGGGTACCTCTTGGATTTGCCATAAGGGACTGGAGAAACCTGGCTTGAATCGCATTTATTTTCTGAGAGCAGAAAGGTGCCCAAATTTCCACCCCATATAGGCATTGGGCCCTAACTTTACTATTGAAAGCCCCTATCTTGAACATATGAAATGTCCCAAAGTTGACAAGGTGGCATCACTTGGATTCAAAATCAACAAGGTCAAAATATTAGGGATGTGCGAACACCAAGGGCTTTGGTGTTCGGCCCGTTCGGTGTNGACTGAACAGCTGTGTTCGACGGAAAAATTATTAATTATTTATTATTAATTATTATTATTATTATTTTATTATAAGCATTTATATATAGTGCCCGAAATGTACCTGGTGCTTTACAGAGAATAAAATAGACACGGTTCCTGCCTGAGAGCTTACAATAGAAAGACAGAGGGAAGGGGGAACAGAGGAAGAGACAAGGAATGCAACATTCACAAGGATGCGAGAACTCAGGTACACGTACTTGGCTTGGTTACAGTAAATAGGAGTTTGCAGATAACAAGTCGGGGATAATCCTGGGTGGGGGGTGATGTTGCTGTGGTGTATCTCAGTTAGTCTGCACTGATTTTTGCAGCTGTTAAAGGACAAACAATTGCAGAAATAAATGGAAGAATTGTGCTATTAGTGATGAGGAGAACAAAGAAGATTAGAAATATACTTACTGGGTGCAATCCTGCTGCTGGTTTATGCCGGTAGCAGGCACACAATACAACTGGGTGGCACTTGCTCAGGCATGCATGTGCCATGCGTGCAGCAACCTGCACAGGGAAACGGCATAGCCCCTCCGATGCATCCCCCCAAGTCCACACACACCACAGCCTGGGGGATGGAGCAGGAGCTATGCCTGCTCCATCTCCTGGGCTGCAGTGTATGTCAGCTTGGGGGTGGAGGGGAGGGTCACATTGGAGTGGGCGCTACGTTGTCCTGCACAGCTTGCTGCATGCACGAGGTGCATGCACACCTGAGAGCATGTTCACTGCTTGCAGCATAAGTACGGGCCGGCGTAAGTGGCCCATAGGATTGCACCCACCGTGTCTAGATTTGTAGTCATTTTCGTGCAGATTTCTCCAACATGTCAAGCATTGCTTCTGTAACTACAACTACTATTGTTTCTCTTGTTTCATTGTAATTGTCTTTTATTAATTACTTATTTTGGGTGCTTTGTACCACCAATTGTGTGTATTTTCGAACAGCTACATTATTTTCAGTGTTTGATTATTAAATGTTTTTTATATCTCATTGAAGCAGGAGGTTTAATCATATTCTTTACCAACTGTATTTCATTCTTGCTTAATGAGTGACTCTATTACGTTGGAGGTTGCAGAAATTATTGTCCTAGCTCTTGTAACTATTTGTGCATCACTAATAGCACAAAAATCAGTACAGGCTAACTTAGATACACTACAGTGACATCCTCCGGTTGAACACGGTTGTTCAGTTGCACAGTTACATCCCACCATCTTCAAAACCTCGTGGGGTACTGGTTCTATTTGGGGGTCTATTTTCTTGTTTTTGGCAGCTGACATGGATGCCATCTTGAAAATAATAATAATAAATAATACTAAATATATTAGGCGTAACATACGTTATTGCCGGCAGAAGCCACAAAATAAATATAAACATACAAACATCAGCTATATCATATTCAGAACTATTAGGAATCATGTATACTTTCTCTACCCCATTAGCAAGCCCAACCTACATCCAGTTAAATCCAAAGAGGCTGCTACCCCATGGAATCATTAGTAAGCTTAAAGTCCAGGAAATTCTTCCTCCTCCACATAGCTTGCTTCAAAAAACCGCCCACCTCCTTAATCACCTGGGCTTTAGAACTATTAAGTAGGTACCTCAGAAAATCCCCCTCTGCCCAATCTGGCCGCTCATTAAGAATTGGGTCCACAAATGTTGCCCTCGCACTATCGTAGAGATGGCATGATAGCATGACATGGGCCACCATCTCCACTGCTTGCATATCATAGGGGGAAAGTCTATCCAAAAATGTGATTACCTCCAGTCTACCCTCATATACCCGTGTGGGGAGGGCATTCACCTGGGCCATGAAGATAAGTTGCTTGTCCCTAATTGTCACCTTGGCATCCAAATAATGGGCCATACAAGCATTATCCGGAATCCAGGAAGGGTATAAATGCATATGGGGTGACTGGTCAATCTTGGCCAATTCCTCCTGTCTTCCCATGTCTGAGACCCTTTCAGTACTTCCTTCCAAATCAGGGCCTGGGGTTTACCCTCAAGATGTTTCAAAGATAAGCCCATTTTTGCCAGAGATTCCCCTACCCAAACTTGCCAAGGATTCGTGTAGAGATCCTCCCTAATGCCACAAAGTAGTGGTGAACTATGATCAAACCGAATTTTGCACCAGAACTTCAAAGCCCTGATGACAGCATATTGATGCCAGCTAATCTGTCCAAATTCTAACCTCAGGGCAGCAAAAGGGGTACCTCTTGGATTTGCCATAAGGGACTGGAGAAACCTGGCTTGAATCGCATTTATTTTCTGAGAGCAGAAAGGTGCCCAAATTTCCACCCCATATAGGCATTGGGCCCTAACTTTACTATTGAAAGCCCCTATCTTGAACATATGAAATGTCCCAAAGTTGACAAGGTGGCATCACTTGGATTCAAAATCAACAAGGTCAAAATATTAGGGATGTGCGAACACCAAGGGCTTTGGTGTTCGGCCCGTTCGGTGTTTGGCCGAACCCGAAACTGTTCGGTTCAGCCTGTTTGGCCTGAACGGGTTCTGGGGCCCNGACTGAACAGCTGTGTTCGACGGAAAAATTATTAATTATTTATTATTAATTATTATTATTATTATTTTATTATAAGCATTTATATATAGTGCCCGAAATGTACCTGGTGCTTTACAGAGAATAAAATAGACACGGTTCCTGCCTGAGAGCTTACAATAGAAAGACAGAGGGAAGGGGGAACAGAGGAAGAGACAAGGAATGCAACATTCACAAGGATGCGAGAACTCAGGTACACGTACTTGGCTTGGTTACAGTAAATAGGAGTTTGCAGATAACAAGTCGGGGATAATCCTGGGTGGGGGGTGATGTTGCTGTGGTGTATCTCAGTTAGTCTGCACTGATTTTTGCAGCTGTTAAAGGACAAACAATTGCAGAAATAAATGGAAGAATTGTGCTATTAGTGATGAGGAGAACAAAGAAGATTAGAAATATACTTACTGGGTGCAATCCTGCTGCTGGTTTATGCCGGTAGCAGGCACACAATACAACTGGGTGGCACTTGCTCAGGCATGCATGTGCCATGCGTGCAGCAACCTGCACAGGGAAACGGCATAGCCCCTCCGATGCATCCCCCCAAGTCCACACACACCACAGCCTGGGGGATGGAGCAGGAGCTATGCC
This sequence comes from Sphenodon punctatus, assembly GCA_003113815.1. NCBI lineage: Eukaryota > Metazoa > Chordata > Lepidosauria > Sphenodontia > Sphenodontidae > Sphenodon > Sphenodon punctatus. The sequence continues at coordinate 140,031 of QEPC01009073.1, read as the reverse complement.
TGCTCCATCTCCTGGGCTGCAGTGTATGTCAGCTTGGGGGTGGAGGGGAGGGTCACATTGGAGTGGGCGCTACGTTGTCCTGCACAGCTTGCTGCATGCACGAGGTGCATGCACACCTGAGAGCATGTTCACTGCTTGCAGCATAAGTACGGGCCGGCATAAGTGGCCCATAGGATTGCACCCACCGTGTCTAGATTTGTAGTAATTTTCGTGCAGATTTCTCCAACATGTCAAGCATTGCTTCTGTAACTACAACTACTATTGTTTCTCTTGTTTCATTGTAATTGTCTTTTATTAATTACTTATTTTGGGTGCTTTGTACCACCAATTGTGTGTATTTACGAACAGCTACATTATTTTCAGTGTTTGATTATTAAATGTTTTTTATATCTCATTGAAGCAGGAGGTTTAATCATATTCTTTACCAACTGTATTTCATTCTTGCTTAATGAGTGACTCTATTACGTTGGAGGTTGCAGAAATTATTGTCCTAGCTCTTGTAACTATTTGTGCATCACTAATAGCACAAAAATCAGTACAGGCTAACTTAGATACACTACAGTGACATCCTCCGGTTGAACACGGTTGTTCAGTTGCACAGTTACAGCCCACCATCTTCAAAACCTCGTGGGGTACTGGTTCTATTTGGGGGTCTATTTTCTTGTTTTTGGCAGCTGACATGGATGCCATCTTGAAAATAATAATAATAAATAATACTAAATATATTAGGCGTAACATACGTTATTGCCGGCAGAAGCCACAAAATAAATATAAACATACAAACATCAGCTATATCATATTCAGAACTATTAGGAATCATGTATACTTTCTCTACCCCATTAGCAAGCCCAACCTACATCCAGTTAAATCCAAAGAGGCTGCTACCCCATGGAATCATTAGTAAGCTTAAAGTCCAGGAAATTCTTCCTCCTCCACATAGCTTGCTTCAAAAAACCGCCCACCTCCTTAATCACCTGGGCTTTAGAACTATTAAGTAGGTACCTCAGAAAATCCCCCTCTGCCCAATCTGGCCGCTCATTAAGAATTGGGTCCACAAATGTTGCCCTCGCACTATCGTAGAGATGGCATGATAGCATGACATGGGCCACCATCTCCACAGCTTGCATATCATAGGGGGAAAGTCTATCCAAAAATGTGATTACCTCCAGTCTACCCTCATATACCCGTGTGGGGAGGGCATTCACCTGGGCCATGAAGATAAGTTGCTTGTCCCTAATTGTCACCTTGGCATCCAAATAATGGGCCATACAAGCATTATCCGGAATCCAGGAAGGGTATAAATGCATATGGGGTGACTGGTCAATCTTGGCCAATTCCTCCTGTCTTCCCATGTCTGAGACCCTTTCAGTACTTCCTTCCAAATCAGGGCCTGGGGTTTACCCTCAAGATGTTTCAAAGATAAGCCCATTTTTGCCAGAGATTCCCCTACCCAAACTTGCCAAGGATTCGTGTAGAGATCCTCCCTAATGCCACAAAGTAGTGGTGAACTATGATCAAACCGAATTTTGCACCAGAACTTCAAAGCCCTGATGACAGCATATTGATGCCAGCTAATCTGTCCAAATTCTAACCTCAGGGCAGCAAAAGGGGTACCTCTTGGATTTGCCATAAGGGACTGGAGAAACCTGGCTTGAATCGCATTTATTTTCTGAGAGCAGAAAGGTGCCCAAATTTCCACCCCATATAGGCATTGGGCCCTAACTTTACTATTGAAAGCCCCTATCTTGAACATATGAAATGTCCCAAAGTTGACAAGGTGGCATCACTTGGATTCAAAATCAACAAGGTCAAAATATTAGGGATGTGCGAACACCAAGGGCTTTGGTGTTCGGCCCGTTCGGTGTTTGGCCGAACCCGAAACTGTTCGGTTCAGCCTGTTTGGCCTGAACGGGTTCTGGGGCCCCAAACCCATTCAGGCAGGGGGGGCTGGCTTCCCCCTCTTCCCCCCCAGGCTGCGTGGGTGGAAGGGGCGCCGGGGAGCACCTCCCCCCCACCCTGCCCCCAGCCTCATAATTTTTTTATTTTAACCCTCCACCCCAGGGATCACCCTACCTGGTGGTGCCGGGGCTTTGGCCCCAGGTCCGGGGGTGGCGGGTCCGGTGGTGGGTCCGGCGGCGGCACTCTGGAGCACTTCAGGCCGCTACTAGGCCTTCCAGTTTGACCTGGAAGGCCTAGTAGTGGTCTGAAGCACTGCGGAGTGCCACCACCACCGTACCCACTGCCGGACCCGCCACTGGAGCCACGGCACCACCAAGTAGGGTGATCCCTGGGGTGGGGATGGGCTAATTTTGTTTTTTACGAGGCTGGGCAGGGTGGGGGGGGAGGTGCTCCCTGGCGCCCCTTCCACCCACGCAACCTGAAGGGGGGAAGGAAAATTGGGTTCCTCCCTGCCCCCTGCCCCCACCCGAATGGGTTTGGAACGCAAACTTTGTTCAGCCGGTTCGGGCAGGGGGGCAGTTTGGATTTGGGGTGTTTGCGAATGGGCCGAACCCCCCCCAAGTTCAGGCCGAACCCCAAACTTCCAAACCGCATTCGCACATCCCTACAAAATATACAAAAACTGCTAGAAAACACTATGAACCACATACTGCAAGATTCTCCTACAATCTGCCCGACTATTTGTAATTGTAGGTTATTATAGTATGTAGATATCTTGAGAAGGTGAAATGTCAAGGAAGGATGTTAGATCACTGATGACAGTGAATGTGCTCTGAACTGGATTGCCTGCAGCACAGATTACTTATTTATGTTTCCTCTGATGGGGTCTGAGGAAAAGTTAGAAATCATTCTTTTCCTTGCTGCAGTATTTCCAAAGTCTAGAGACATAAAAACGTTACGTGTGGCAAGCTGCCTCGCTCAGAATTATTTGAGAATAGAAGAAGTTTCTTTCCTCGTGAAAGGTGAGATCAATCAGTCTCTCTGGCACATGGACAGCATCTGTGCAGGCAGAAGCTCTCTTTCATTTGGTCTCCTAGACAGAGGTTCTGGATCTGCTGAATAAGATTTGCCAATCTACCTGTGAAGTGATGTTTTGATATGAATGAACTCAGTTTTAGCAGCATGATGTAGGTTGAAACCAATGGTTACAGTGGAGGATTCTGGTGCACAGCTGGGATGAGACAATGGAGAAGATTATGCTTGTTTACACAGAATTCCTGCAGTTGTAAGTTGGTGTCAGGAAGCTGCAAGATGCCCTTCTTATAAAGGTTTCTCTCTGTCTTCCCTTTGGCAGGATCTGGCGTGGATGTTGACCTTCTACATCCGATTCCTCCTCATCTATGGGTCTTTACTGGAAGTGAAGAGTCTCCTGGCATTTTACCTTCTATTCAGGCAATGCTCACTTCACCCACTGTCTTTGGTTGCTTTCTTCTCTGCCCAGTGTTCCTGAAAAGGGGCTGCCTCTTCTCCATCTCCTTTCTATGTCATCTTTTCCCCCTCTCCTTTTCAGCCACCTTTGCCTTTCCTCTCTTTCCTTTTCCCTATGTCCACTTGGGGCTTTCACTAATAATAATTAGAAAATGTGTCATTCCTTGTGAATATCCTTCCTGGATTTTTCCTGGTCTCTCATTAGCTGTATGAAGTTGGAGGAGTTTTATCTGGCACTGCTCTATCTGGCTAACTAGCATTTTACAAAAAAACAAAAACAAACCACAGTTGATTTGGTTTTTGTGTTTGCTGCTGGACAGTTACACTTACCTATTGAAATCCCTGCTACATTCAACAAACTGGTGTTTATTCCAAACCATCATTGGATTAAATGGACCCCAGGGCTGTTTAGCAGGCTAGGGGTGTGCATGTTGTTTTTGTTATTACAATAATGATAATGGAAATTGTAGTTTTCATTATTGTTATTGCAATTATGAAAATGACAAATAATAATAATGAAAATAGAAATGAAAACAATTTTGTTTTTGAAATAAAGGGAAAACACTGAACAACATATTTCTGGCTATATCTTTTTTGTTTCTTATTAAATTGTGATGACAATTGGGGAGAGTGTACCCCCAATGGACAGCATAACATGTACCAATTATTGAAATGATTAGATAAAGGTAACTGATTTTAGAAGCAATTGAATGTTGTGATTTTAAGATAAGAAACTCCATACACATTCATGGCTACAAACTCTCTTCCATCCGATTTGCATGAAACCTGGGAATAACATGTCCCTCCACAAGCTTAACACTCCTGCCAATTTTCAGAAAGATTTCATAAAGGGTTCTGATGGTATAAGACATTCATTTGACAATGCATTTCTAGTTGTACCATTTTTATATTCCATCCTGTTTACAAGACATTTGGGAGGAATGTATCACATACCTTCCCTGTCATCTCTGCCAAACTACAGGATAATCTGATAAAGGAAACCAAATTTATAAGCAATTGAGACTGTCCCACTGAAGACCATTATTCAGATAAATAGCAGCACATGCAGTACCAGTCGAAGGCAAGCACCTGGCATGGCAAGGGGAGGGAGGCTTTGGAGGGAGGATGTGGAGCAACCCAGAAGACCAACAGACACATTCACTGGCCAATTGCTGCATGCTTCCAGCTTTACAGGACCAATCAATAGTGACTTCGAGGTGGACGTAGGGGGCGGCCCTCAGGGAGGCATAGAAGCGACTTAACTGGGAATTTGGGGATAGCATCCCAGTAATAGGGATGTGCGAACAGAATCGAGTTCAGAAATTCGGTTCCGTTTGAAAATTGAGTTTGGTTTGAAAGTTTGGTTCAGTTGACCGAACTATTCGAGTCTGGTCAAATTCTGAACTTCCGAACTGAGTTAGTACATTCAAAATGGGGTTTTTTGGCCTTCCAAACTGGTTCAAATTCGACCGAACAGTTCAGTTGAATTTGAGTTTGGTTTGAAAGTCCGGTTCGGTCAACCGAACTTTTCGACTTCGTTCTGAACTTCCGAACCGCGTTAGCACATCCCTACCCAGAAATCAGGAGACCTAGTTTACACATTCAGACTGGCCAGTTATCATCACAATCACATCCTGCAGCACTGTGATAGAGGATATAAGAGAATCTCTTTTGGCTCTTTCCTAAACAGATGCGTCTGATTTCCCAGTAACAAGTGGGGGAGAGATGTTTGGATGGTCACAGCACAGAATGAGGATATTTGGTTGACATTTCTGCTGGCCAATTCGCATCACAAACAGATCTTATACCAGTGACACGCAAGAGAATCCCTGGCATAGGCTCCTTCTCTGCATATGCTGTGCAGGCATATAAAATTGGGACCCTTTATCACATATTTCTTATATTTGGCAGAGATGATCAAGAATGTGTGATATACAGCCCTGCTAAATTTCATGTACACCGGTTGAACTACAAAGGTGTTACAGTCAGACATACATTTATAAGTGAATTGCTTATACCACCAGGACCCTTTACCCAATCCTTCTGAATATTGGCATAGATAGTAAATATGGGAAGGGGTGTAAACATTCCAAGTTTTATTTACATTAAATGTGAGGCAAAGAAGTTAAAGCTAAGAATGTATATGAAGATTTTTGCAAAATAATAATTCAACTGCTCATAAAATTGGATTCCTTTATCCAATCCTTTTGGGATTTGGTACACTTAATGCCTGCCATCGGAGGTACAGTACCTTCAGGGTTCAGCCAAATATAATGAAAAACAGAAATGTTACAGCTGAAAATGTATTTTCCATTGAAACCAATGGAAAACGAAAGCAAAAATGAAAATGAAAATTTGATATTTATGAAAATGAAAATGATATATTTAAATAATGAAAACTAAAAAGCGAAAATGAAAACGATGTGGGCCACTGGTGCACACCTCTATAGCAGGCACACTTCGTTTTGAGCAGCTATGTTATGGAGCCATAATCAGTAACGGTCAGGCAGCTGTTACCTTTCAAGTGGCAGTTACTGCTTTAATAGTGTTGTTATTTTACTAGGCAGTTATCAATGTGGGCCACATATCAGTGTTACTGAAATGGGTGCATGCACGGGTCCCACACCGGGCACGCGGGGCATGGGATCAGCCCCACTGTGTGTTTGTTTCATGGGTGGACATAGGCCCATTACTGAGCAGTGTCAGTAACTGCTTTGTTTGTATTTGATTGCTCAGGATGATGGAAAGCACCTGGTTCGTCTGGGTTTCACAAATGAACCACATCCCAATGGACATAGATTATGATAACAATTTGGACTGGGTCTCTACTCAGGTAAGAGACTCTCCTCTCCCAGAAGCTGTGGGCATGGAGTGTGAATTTTAGGCCTTGGAAATAACAAATGCCTTCTGTAAGAGACCGATATCCATGAAGAAATCACAGGATGGAGGAGAACAGGTGAGTTAATGCCTTGGGATAATGAAGGAGGAGGCTTGTAACTGGGTACTTAAGGATAAGAGAGAGGCGGCCTGTGCAGATTAGGGGTGACATGGAAGCTGAAAACTTCAGGAACTATGAGAATGAGCAGAATTAGAGATGGAAGCTGAGAAAGTGGTTGGCAGAAGTCACTAAATCTGGAACTTCCTTCCACATTATTATTTTCTAGCACAAGAGACTCTCTTTCTCTTTTCTGCAACTTGTGGCTATTTCTCTGAATTGGGGCTACGAAAAGAAATGCTGGGCCAGACATATGTGGATTCTAATGGCAAATCCACTTCAGTAATTCCTGATCATTGAGGAGCTGGTTAAGATAATAACCACCTTGTATCCCAACATACTGTGATCCCCACTTTCTGCTTAGACTAGAGGAAAGTGACTGGGAAGGGGTTGGCACAACCTGCTTATACTGCCACCCAGGCAAATGAGGAACTTAGCAGTCATTGCTCTGTGCTCACTCAGTTTCTCTCTTTCCTTTCCTCCCTCAGCTTCATGCAACATGTAATGTGAATCAATCCCTGTTCAATGACTGGTTCACCGGGCACCTGAATTTCCAGATTGAGCACCAGTGAGTACGGGACATAAAGAAGGGAACGGTATCTGTCTAATCTAGTCTAGGTTTTTACCTAGACCCAGTATCTGTGCTGACTCTGCGCTTACGTCTGTTTTTACACGGACAGGGGTAGGTGGGGGGATGGGTGTTCAGCCATGGTGGGTGGATGTGTGTTTCCCTTTGCATGGACACACCCATCTCCACCCACAGGGTCTCCTCTGGTTTTCTGGAGGGCCCTGTGGGTGGAGATGGGTAGGTGATGGGTGGAGGTGGGTGTGCGCTAGGAGTGCACACGCACAAACAAGACCACCCGTGGTGTTAACATCGGCAAATACTCAGTGCACACACATCCCCCCCACCCACCACTAGCCCATTTCCATGGATGCCTCCCGCTCCGCACACCCACTGGAACACCGAGCGGTGGGTGGGGCCATCTGTGGAAAAACGGCCATTGATGTGATGTTGTGGTACAAGAGAGAAGAAGCACCAAGGGAAGGTGAAAAATACTCTGGACTGGAGCAAAGTCCTATGAATGAGCACCATCAGGGGTCAGCAGCATAGACTCTTTAGGAGGACCAGGCACCTGATGGGAAATTGCGGAATATGGATCTTTAAGGGAAAAGATTCTGGTGCCCCATAAGAGTCTATCTAGACATTTTGGGAGGGGAGAATGATGGTTCCAAGATGCTCCAGTGTGAGAATGACAATGTCTCTATGGCATCCCAACAAATACAAGATCCCGAGAAGAGAGTGGATCCTTTCAGGGACAGCTTAGACCTTACTGGATCATCTCGTTTCTTCTCTACAGCCTTTTCCCCACCATGCCCCGACACAACTATTGGAAGGTGGCCCCGTTGGTGAAGTCTCTGTGTGCCAAGCATGGCCTCAAATATCAGTGCAAGCCCCTGCTCACAGCCTTTGCAGATATTTTGCAGTAAGTATCAGACAATGGGAAGACTAGGCACAGTGGCAAATAGTGAGATGAAGATGTACAGTAGGAAAGACTAACCAGACTCATATGGGAATCCCCCGTCCCTGACTCTCGCAGTTGGGTATGTTGACTTACCCACCCTGATTTCTTTGCAACAGGACTAATCAAGCTCCCTTTCTGTTCCCCTATAGCTCTCTGAAAGATTATGGGGATCTCTGGCTGGATGCTTATCTGCATAAATGAGAACCAGCAGCTCTTCTGGGAGAAATGGCTACCTGATAGCTGCCATGAAGACATATTTCAAACCAGCACGACCAAGAAAAACGCTCATTTATTTAAATGTTTCAATTTATACTCCATCCTTATCAGATGGCTCAGGGCAGTTTACAGCATATAAATTACACACATGTGCGCGCGCACACACACACACACACACACACACACACACACACACACACACACACAAAGATATAAAAACTAGTAAACAATTCAAATCACTCTCACTACAACCCACTAAAACCCTGGCCAAATAAGTAGGTCTTACATTGCCTCCAGAAAAAGCTCAGACTTGTGCTTTGGTGAACCTCTGGGGGAAGGGAGTTCCAATCTGTGGAGCCGCCATATAGAATATATCTCTTGGTGCCTGTGTTGTGTGGGCCTGGTGCAATGACAGAGCATGCAAGAGGGCACACACACTGCCCCCACCCCCATCTGAGTAATGGAACATTAGGGAGGAAACGCTCCTTTAGATATGTAGAGCCTATGACAATTATTTTCCTCCCAGTCATAGTGAAGTTTTTAAAACTACAGATTCTTGTCCTTACCATGGGTCTCCCTTTAATGTTTCTTGGAGCTTGGGTAAAGGTATGTTCTGACAGGACTTCAGTCTTGATAACAGCTCTTCTCATTTACTTTTATGGGACCTTCCTAGCATGGAAGATGTTTGGAAATAAGGGCTATTTAGACTTGCTGAATAGAAGAATAATTGATCTAAGGAGGGAGGCAAGGGAAAGAGATTTGATAGAAATGCAGGTGATGGGAAAGAGAGCGAGGTACCTTTGCAGGCTATATAGCATCTGCATACTGTGAACTTAGCCTTCCAGCCACCAATGAGCATAGAAATGAGGCCAGAGAGACCTCTCCGCAGCGGCTGTTCTCAAAGTGTTTTCCATTATGTAGGTACTTTGAGGATCACATCCTGAGGGAACTGGGTAACTTTGTTGGTGCTTTGGTATACTGTATAAATAATAAATGTGCAGGGATTTTTTTTAAAAAAATCCTAAACAAACAACCAGTGATCTCTGCCTCCCACTCAACCTTTCAGGGAAGCTCCATGTTCCTGCAGGCACAACCAGGAGGATAAGAATACATTCAACATTCACAACAACCAACTATAGACAGAAAGACCTAAATCTGAGCACTTTATTTGTATTTAACCAATAGAGCCCTCTAGTGGAGATATCTTAATTAAATCTTCTATAGTCCTCATAGCATATATTGGTGCATCCAAATAATGTCAGTGATGTGGCAGATTTAAGGGCTTTCTCTGGGTCTAGGAACTGCTGCTGCTGCATCTTTTGTGCAATCAGAAAAATAAATAATTTATTTTTCCTGTTAACCATGGATATTGGTGTCAGTAGCACTTCTCAGTTGTCAGAAATTTAGTCTTTTTAAATGTATTACTTTGGTTCTTAGCGTCTTGTATATCCCTTGTCCTCTAGCTAGTATCTAGCAGGGGCATTCTCCAATCTATTAGAAAGGTAAGATGTATGTGATCCCAAGGGTGAGAAACTCTAATATATTAGCTCTTGTGGCTCCTGACACAGTTGCCCTGTATTTCCATGTATTTTATTCTCAGAGTGTCAGGGCCAAATGTGCAAAGATAATAACATGATTGCTCAAATATTCTGCACACACATCACATATTGTGCACACACATAACTTTGTAGTACTGGCTCCTACTTCTGACTAAGGCCCTTTTTAAATGGACCTGGGAGGCGCCACGGTGCAGGATGGGTGGGCGGAGGAGGCAGCAGGTGTGCAGCGCATGTGCGGCATGTTACCTGGACACACACTCACCTCCACCCATCTGCACGTACAGAGGCACCTCCGTTTTCCCCAATGCCTCCGTGCATAGACAATGGGTGGAGAAGGGTGGAGTGCAGGAGCGTGCACGCACCGCCCACCCATCCCCACTGGTGGTCACACAGACGCCCCACTCCCTCACCTCCCCACTCACCTACATGGGTGGGGGGCATCTTGTGTGAGAAGGGCCTAAGTGAAGCAGTTCATATAATTGCTGACTTTCTAAGAGATACTGTCCATAAGAATTTTTTATCCACTTTTATTGCATTGCATTTTACAACTAAGTGGGATAGAAAGAAATCATCTTTGTTTTGCTTAGTCCTAAAGTGTTTTATAGCCACTAATTAGAGCAGTAAACATGCTGAAAAATATCATAGGCAAACATCAACCAGAAATTTGAACAATTTGAGCTGACCTAACCAGTTGTTTCAGCGGATATAGTATTTAAATACCCACGGACTTCCTAGGAACAAGTCTAAATTCTGTCCTTTGATGGCCTTCTTGGAGAAGTAACTTTTGCAATACCCTATTGTGTTTCACTTGGTAGGTGCCATTTCAGTAAATATTGAAACATTATGATTTTCCAAGGCCCCATGCCGATTGGTTGGTTGGGCCACTGTGAGGCTGTCACAGCAGCAGACCAGCTCTGACTACCCAAGAAAAGAAATGTTGACACAATTCAAATATATATTTCAAACATATATATTAAGTGTGTATAGGTCAACTATTTCACAAGTAGGTGTCTAAAATTATGTAACTGAGTCTTTGTATAAGCACCTAAATACAAGGCTAGCTTTTAAGAAGCTTTAAGTATCTGAAGTTCTTTCTACAGTTAGGGATGTGTGAACAGAACCGAGTTCAGAAATTCAGTTCGATTCAAAAATTGAGTTCGGTTCGAAAGTTCGGTTCGGTCGACCGAACTATTCGAGTTTGGTCGAATTCCGAACTTCCGAACCAAGTTCGTACATTAAAACCCGTTTTTTTTGACCTTCTGAACTGGTTCAGATTCAACCAAGCAGTTCGGTCGAATTCGAGTTCAGTTCGAAAGTTCGGTTCGGTCGACCAAACTATTCGAGTTCGGTCGACCAAACTATTCGAGTTCGGTCGACCAAACTATTCGAGTTCGGTCAACCAAACTATTCGAGTTCGGTCCAAACTCTGATCTTCCGAACCATGTTCGCACATTCCTAACTACAGTTAAAAAGAACTAGAGATGCTCAGCACCCTTCTTACCAGATGAACTTTGTGTATGCCTTTGTGAGAGGGTCACAATGCTGAGTTACCAACATTAAGCAAAGTACGAACACAGAAGACCTCTCCTTGAGTCAGTCCTCAGTCTGAGGGAGAGTCATAAACAACGATGACTCCTAGCCTTCCCAGGCCACTGACCTGGCCCCTTCTTTGAGACAGGGCCTTGGGCATCCTCCTGACCCTTTCTACTGGACTTTCCAAAAGGTGAGTTCCTAGTCACCAAGGCAAGTCTAAGCTCTGCATATCCCTGGTGATCCTTTCCTTAGCCTTTAAGGAACCTAGAAATCACACTTAAGGCAGGAATGTCCCATCCTGGGCACTATGTGTCTACTGGCCCCAGGATGCTAAACTTCAAGGCCTCATGATTTCTCCTTTAAACCAGTTCTCCTTCTCTGCAGAGTAAGGAGCCAGGAGGTTTTCCCTTAAAAAAAGCTGATAGAGTAGTGATACAGGCACACAGTCAGGAGTAGAATCCAGGGCTCTTAATAAAGCTGCTCCAAAGCACAGCTTCTGAACCACACTCTTGGTAATAATACAAGTGTATAACAAACATCTATTTAACTTGTGAGCAATATGCACAGGAGTGAGCACCTATAAATGCCAAGAGTGTCAGCAGAAGCTTGACTATCAATATACAACAGAGAATCCACACAAGAGAGAATCCTTACAAGTATCTTGACTTGAAAATGCTACAGGGTGAGCTCAGCCCTTATTATTTCCAATAGTTTCTGAGGGTCAGGGGTGTTCAGCGTTTGTCCCTATTCACCTTTTAATGAGCTTCTTTTTTATATATAAATTAATAAATATAACCATCTATTAATGGCAAACTACTTCAGCTTTGCTTATGTTTTTGGGTGTCTTTATACGCACACCTAATCCACTTCTGTTCCTCCCCCACTGCCTTAACTCTGTCCTGTTGTGCAGAATGGCATTGTATCTAACCTATTGCAAATCAATGTCTACAGTGACATTATACACTGAACTGTTGACAAAGTGTATACATACCCTGTCATTGATGGGGTCTGCCTTCCATTAGTCCCCCAGGTTCGAAGTCTAGGGGTGCTTCTTGATTTGCAGCTCTGCCTGGATGTACAGGTGGAGACTGTGGCGAGGGGTGCCTTCCGCCAATTACACCTGGTGCAATGGCTTCAGCCATATGTTTTGGACTCTGACCTGGCCACCATCATCCATGCTTTCATCACCTCTAGGCTGCACTATTGTAATGCACTGTACATGGGGCTACCCATGGTGATGGCTCGGAAATTGCAGCTGATGCAGAATGCGGTGGCCCGTCTCCTGGTGGGTCTGGGATGCCGGAAGCATATTATGCCAGTGCTTCATTCTCTGCACTGGCTGCCGGTAGTTTTCTGGGCATATAAAGCCTTAAATGGCCTATCTGCGGTACTGTCTCACCCTCCAGGCTCTGGATCGGCCCCTGCGGTCATCCAGGGGTGCCCTGCTCGAGGTCCCCCAAGTCTGCCAGGGGGGCGCACAGGGGATGGCATTCTCAGTGGCCACACAATGGCTGTGGAACTCTCTGCTGGTTGAGGCCTGGTTGGCCCTGGATCTCCCCTCCTTTCATAGAAGTTGTAAGACCTGGCTGTTCCACCAGGTGTTTGGTGGGAGAGAAGGGTGATGGGGTGAGGGGAGTGGGTTAGGCTGGGTTATGTTATTATCCTCCTTTTATGTTCTGTTTTTAGTTATTGCTGCTGTTTTTACCGATTGTAAGCCTCCCCAAGCTGCCTGTGGCAGGAGGGGTGTGGTAACAAGACTTTTAAATAAATAAATAAATAAATAAAATAAAGTGTACACAATTTGTATACATGCAAATGACAGAGTTAAGGCAGTTTGAAAAAATAGTTTGTTGTCAAATTATGATAATAAATTAATGCTTAATGAAAAATGTGAAAGTTTACTTAGTGATGAATATTAATAAAAGTATATATGGTAAAGGTATTAAGTGCATATCTTACACTCATATTGATGGCAAATTATGAAATATTGCTAGAAAAGTTTGAAATAATTTCCATACTTTTTGGCATTTATGCTTTGTTCTAATGTATGTAAATGTTTTTTGAATTGTAATTGTAATGCATTTTTATATTTTTTGGAGTTTAAGCTAGAGTAAACATCATTTTGTGAAATGTTTTTGAAGAGGAAAGTTTTTTGTTTTAGAAATGGTTCTGCCCTTAACAGTTGTTTAAACCATGAGATTTTGTGTTTTGGTAAATTTCTATGGTTTTTGTCATGTTATTAGTAAGGCAATGTAAGTGTTGAAATATAGCAGATAGAGGAGTTTTATGATCATGGGATGATCTGTGCACAAATATGAAGTAATTGTTGAAAAATTGTTTGTAGTCAAATTATATCTAAGAATGTGTGGAAAAGTGACAAGGAGTGATCCAAGTCTGGAATGACGACTGAGCCCAAAGTATGGTTCTGTTAACAACAAGCTTTGTTCCCTCCAGAACAACAGTGAAAATGTGTTAATATTTTGCTCTCTCTGTTTCCATTTTTATACTAGAAAACACCAATAAATGCAATAAATAAATGCAATAAATGCTTCACACTGCATAAATGGCTGGAAACTTCAGGAAAAGGGGAGGGGAAGGAAAGGAAAGCAACCCCCTCCCTTTTTAAAATAAAAAAAGATTTATTTATTAGCAACATTTATATCCTGCCTCTCCTGCCTAAGCAGCATGAGGCGGCTTACAAAAATTAAAATATTTAAAAATATACATAAAATATATAAAATACATAAAAGGGAGGCATAAAAGAAAATAAAAAACCCATCCTCCTGGCTTAGTTATGACAGAGGGGAATACGGCAATTTAGTTGCGCAGTGCCACACGGTCTCCTCTTCTGTCACTGACAGTGTCTGAAAACTACAACAGAATCATTGTAACCTGTCTCACAGACAAGGCATCTAAACACAAACGCATAAGGCTCCTTCGCTTCTGCTTTCTCCAGATGCATCTCACTGGCTACAAGAACAACAGAACTAGCACTGAACTATTTTGGCTCAAGCTTCATTTTCATCAGCATTAACTCCACAAGTCTCAGAGCACTCCTAGGGAGAGTGCATCATCCATGCTTTACACAGAAAGGACCCCTTATGAATCCAGTCATAATGTACAATCCATTTCTAGATGGACTGGCAAAGCCCAAAGTCATCCTTAAAGGGACTGGCTGCAATTAAAGTGTAGAGAGACCTTAAGAAACAAAACAAGCTACCTGAAATAACCCTCCCTCCCTCCCCAATAGACAAAGCCCTCTTAGGCCCTTTTCAAATGGGCACCCCCCCACACACGTGTGCGGGGGGTGGGGTGGGGGCATCCATAGGAACACCAGGGGTTGATGCCAGTGGTGGGTGTGTGCCCGTGGGAACACCACCGGTGGTGTGTGCATGCTCCTGTGCTCCACCCATCACCCACACACAGAGCAACTCGCACGGGAACGGTCACACACCCACCTCCACCCACCGCCAGTGCACACACCGCCCAACCCCCCCACACAGCCCATTTGAAAAGGGCATTACTGTCATCATTTGTCTAGGTTGCAAAAGCCACTGAAAGTTGCAAGAAAAGGCTAAAGCATCACTGGAGTTGCTTAAGCAAGTTAAACCATATTCCCCAACAGCTCTAAGCTGAGCAAGCAGTTTTCAGGCACTGAACCCAGAACAGCAGCCGTGTGGAGATGAATTTGGAAAGACAGACTCTCTACCAGGTCACAAATAAAGTCAGTTACAGTCAATAAATGATACAGGAGGAAGTTAAGCAGAGTGAATACTCACAGCCAGTTTTGTCAGCAAGTTTTTTTACTTCTTCTGACCTGGAGTGGGAAGAGCCCATCCGTTTAAAAGACAGAAAAGTCCCAGAAAAGGAGGACACTCTTTAGTACGGATGTTGGTACGGAGAGGGTTTGAAGGACAAAGGAGAGAAGAGTGTGCAGAGAATAGGGATGGGTGAACGCAGTTTGGAAGTTCAGAGTTCGGCCCGAACTCAGCCTGTTCGGACGACCGAACCCAAACCCGAACCCACCGAACTGAACCTGATTCCGTACTCTGAAACGACCGAACAGTTTGGTCAGTTCGGATCGTGTTCAGGTGAGTTCAGGTGGCAAAAACATGTCACTGGAAGGCAAAACATGACAGGGAGGGGAAGTCATCTGAGGAGCAGACTTCCAGGCACCAGGGGTGGAGAGGCTTGGAGTAGCAACCAGCCTGCCCAATCACCATCCCTTTTCTCCTCAGACCACTGGCTTCGCAGTCTGCGATTGGCCATGGGCTAGGCTGCATGGAGCCAATGGGGCTTGCGGTGAGGTGGGCGCAGCAAGTAACAAAATTCATTGCCTCCCCCCTTCCAACACCTTCTGAGCTAGTCACTGTTCCTGAACAGCAGGCGTTTCAGAAGGCTCCCTCGCCCAGCAGTTTTGTTCTCCACAATCCATTGCAATCCTCCTATTTCACCCATCCAACCCATCTACCTCCATATTATCATTTATTTAGCTTANTTTTTTGTTTTTACCCCTCCCTGTGTTCCCTATGTTCAATCTTCCTTCCTCCCTCCCCCCTCCATTGAATCCTTTCCCTCTCCCTCTCTATATATTCCATCCCTGATTCCCTTCCCCTGTTTTTTTATTCATTTTGAGTAGCATTAGATTGATTTAGGTTTCATTTCAGTTTTGTACCCCTCTCTGTGTTCTTTGTGTTACCCCCCCATGATAGATAGATAGATAGATAGATAGTTGTAGGAGTTAGCTGAGATAGAGATAGTGTTTAGAGATTTAGTATTTGTAGGAGTAGGCCTTTGTACTTATTTGATAATCCATTTAGTTGATAGCATTTAGAATAGTTATAGCAGTTAGATTTAGTGTAGATAGATAGATATAATATTAGATAAAAAATTTAAATTAAAACAAATGTAATTTTTTTGAAAAAACAATATAAAAACATTATTTTTGAGGGAGAAATGGAGAAGGGAAGGAGAGGCCGGTCTGCTGCCCATAGGGGAGGCATTGGGGCATGTGCCAGAGGTGGAAAGGCAGTAGCCTGAGCACATCACCATGCCCCAAACTCAGCAGCCCTGCTTTAGGGCAACAGGCTTCAGCGGCTCAACGTCGCTTCCTGGCAGTGCCCTCCTCCACTACCATTCAGGGCACTGGAAGGCCTGCAGGACTTGACACTGTGTTTGTCTCTGTTGCTGGTGGTGCTGGAGCAGGTGCTGCTGCTTCCAATGTATAAGGGGTACCCCTCGGCCCCGGTGACCATACCTCTAACATCAGCAATGCCAGGGATCCACTGGATCCAGACCCAAGACCCCGCCCCCCACAGCACACACAGCACTGCCGTCTGGCACAGCGTGGAGACCTCAGGCTGCCAAGGCAACCCCGCAGACAATTGACATCACAACGCCGCCCCCGGCTGCATCACACAGCGTGGGGGCGGGGCCAACGTCACTACGGTGGGCCATGGGGGTGGGGCTGACATATAAAAACCAGCACTGTGAAGCACACAGCACCGGTGATCTGTGCTAAGACTGGGCCCCTACCAAGAAAGTAGTATTTGAGACTTGTGCTGTGTGTTCCTTTCCCCCCTTTCCCCCCCTTGGCATGCTTGGAGGAATTCTACTGGAGTGCCTGAACCATGTGATTGTGGTGAGTGTTAACCCTTTGTTTTTCCTGAGAGATTGATAGGGAGCATGGGCAAGTAGCTGGGTGTGTGGGTGGTGCCTCCTTCCCCCCCTTTGGGGTCCTCCCGCCCACACTGTGTATTGTTTGACAGATCCCTTCCTCCTGCATGTACCGTCGGGGTTGGGACCTTCCTGTATCCAGTCCCCTAACTCCTTCTCCTATTCCCCCAGGGTGAATCTGGGTGTGAGACCGAAGGGTAGGAGTGGGGGTTCCTCCAGTGCACATGACTCGGCGCCCTATGATGATAGAGGCTGCTACTCTGATCAAGTATTGGGCCACACATCTATCCTGACTGGCATTCCTTTTCCACATAGTGGGTATCTGTGCATCAGGAGGTGTCTCCTCTCCCTGTCAACGCCTGCCGCCCTTCCGGCTTGGGAGGATTTGTGTGGGTCTATCCTAGGGCTGTAGCGGAACGTCGCAGCGATAGCTAATTCTGCCATAAACAGCGTTTCCGCACAGGGCTGGCCCAAGGGTTTGAGGGGCCATGTGCCAAGCTTTGCTGCGGGGCCCTAAAGGCGGGCCGGAAGAACCTTATGGCTGGCAAAGGTCTAGGGAGGGGCTTGTCCATTGTAGGCAGAGCCTCCAAAAATCCAGCAACAAAGAGTTTTCAGCGTTAAGATGTGATGGACAGAACATTAGTTTACACTGGGAACTCCTTCCTTGATGCTGAGTAAAACCCTGCCACTTGGAGACTGAGAGAACCCT
>QEPC01009073.1:100832-119750 GCA_003113815.1 Sphenodon punctatus | reverse complement strand
TAAATAGAGAATATCAGTAGCTTACATAGAATGGTATTGATAGCCAATCAAAGTTACATGATCTTAAAACATTTCTATTTTAAGAAAAAGCTTCTAAAAGCTTAACATATGCACAATTCATTGGCTCAAAGATATCAAGAATCATACGTTACATTCTTTCCCAGTCTTTCCCTTTGTTTGCCAAGATGAGAAAGAAATCCAATGGTGCTGTGGAATTTCAGTCTAAAGAGCAGAACTCTTGTCTCCCTTCTTAAGCAGTTTGCCAGAAGGCTCACATTTCTGAGTAGTGTCATTGATGACATCAACTAGCAAGGAAATACACTGGATTCTAATTGGCTCTCTTAAAGAAACCAAACAGTGTTAGACTTCCTTCAAGGTTTGAAAAACTTCATATTTTTATCAAAGATAATTGTCAAATTACAGAGAGAATAACCAGAACTTAAGGTTATTTCAATCATTAATTAAATAGATATGTTAGCTAGAAAAAACTAACAAATCCTCCTTCTCAGTCTAGAGAAGTTTTATGACTTGATCATTCGTCCTCTAGACACATAATAGATAAGATTCCAGACACCTAGGCTAGGAGAAGACTTCTTTATTGCCTCTAATTCCTAGTCATTTGACTGTTTCCTTGGATACGGTGAAAGTTCATTTGGGAAGTTTAGAAAAAAGCTCAATGGAATGTAGTTAAGGGCCTTCAGCTTGAACCAAGCTAATCACAGAAGTTGATTTTAGAAATCAATACTGCAAAACACAAATCCAATACATTGAAACAAAAAGTTAACATATAAAAACTCAAAATTAATACATTAGGAACACAGATGGGCAAAAATATATTCCTATAATAGGAAATACATGACACTAACCTCTCAGACCGCTCCACTACTGAACCCCCAGCATCAGGGCCATCCACAGCTCCAAGGTCCCACTCGCCATCCCCTAAGAGGATGAGATTTCAGGAGGGAATAGAGCCTGCCATTGTAGAGGACCGCTTTTTCCCCCAGACTTCCTCAGATGAGGAAGAGGACAATGAAGGGGATATTATCTTCCCTCTTGAATCTCTCTGTTCGCTATAACATCGCCTTTATACAATGCGGAGGAGGAGGCGGACCCGCAATTCACAGGCTCCCTGTTTCAGCCTCCGAGGCTTCAATGGCTAGCAGCCCCCACTGATGGGAGTTCAGCTGGAAGAATTGACTTACCACCAACGATGTTGAAAGATTCTACTTTCCCCTGGCAGTTTTTCAGGGAACAAGAGGAATCTCATCATCAGGAAATCAGACTGATAGTCTCATCCTAAAACAGTTAATTCAAGCCTCTACGGCATCCAAAGTGCCCATGACATCACCTAATGTCTAAGTAGGCATAGCTTCACCACCTCTAAGCCTTCATAGGGAATCTCACCTCAGGTCATCGACAGCTACTTCAAAACCTCCTACGATGTCTGCAGCAAAACAACCCACGACGTTGAGAGAGGACACCACGCCAGCCCAGCTGTTGACGTCAAGGAAGTCCACGACGTCGAGAGACACCGCATCGATGTTGTCAAGGCATATTACAATGTCAGAACATCAGTCCACGATGTTTTCAGTGGAGGAAAAAGAAAAATTCTTAAAGAAACAACAAAAGCGGCTGCAGAAGTCAGCGCTTAAATGTAGACCAAAAAAACCAACGACTTCTACAGTCGGTTGTTGCTCATGACCTGTCTGAGGTTCCGGAACTTACAGCACAGACTCTGATCTCTCCAGTTCCAGTGCAGCCGGAGACTCCAGTTCAAGAGTCATATAAGGCTCCAGATTTGGAAAGCCTCTCCCCATCACCCTCGGAGGATGTCCAGGGCACGATGTCCTCCGTCTCAACCCAGGACCATAAGGATTTCCAGGGACTATTGAGGAGATTTTCAGAGGTATTGAAAATTGCCACTGTACCAATCGCTGAACAGGAATCTGATCCAGCCTACAGGAGTGTGGAGAGACCTCCACAATCCAAGTTAACCCTTGTTTAAAAAACATACCGCAGAAGCAGAAAAGCTATGGAATACTCCAGCATCTATCCAGCCCGTCTGTGCTCCTTCTACCTTTCCCCTCCAGAGCAGGGTTCAATCTTCTTCTGACACCCGCTCCCTAACTCTTTTATTGTCTCTGCATCATCAGAGAAGTACCAGAGAAATACACAGGACACCTTCCCTGCTGACAAGGAGATCAGGAGGATAGATGTATTCAGATGCAGGGCTTTCCCATCAAGCACTATGGTCATGCGGTCATCTAATTACTCTGCTGGCATGGCCTCGTACCAACACCACCTCTGGGAAGAGGTACAAAAGACCATTCCATTCCTACCTAAGGTCAAGCAAAAGGAGGTGCAACATCTATGTGCTGAAGGATTGACTACTGCACATTTTCAACTACATGCAGCGCGACACTCTTTGGAAATGGCAGCTAGGGGGGTAGGTGACCTGCCATTTTTCTTGGCTTAGGGGCACCAAGTCCAAGCTATAATACCACCATAGAGCCTGGATTGAAAACCTTCCCTTTGACCAGACTGGGATCTTTGCTAAAGAAACGGATCAAATCCTAGAAAAAAATCAAAAATCTAGAGCGAGAGCAATTAAAATGAAAATATCCCAGTGACAACAGGGCCCCACCTC
Source organism: Sphenodon punctatus (assembly GCA_003113815.1). Classification (NCBI taxonomy): domain Eukaryota; kingdom Metazoa; phylum Chordata; class Lepidosauria; order Sphenodontia; family Sphenodontidae; genus Sphenodon; species Sphenodon punctatus. Next base: position 117,103 of record QEPC01009073.1, on the reverse strand, counting down.
CTACCACTTGAGACAGTATACACCTCAGCAGGCCTACAACCACCCTCCTAGACAGTACTATGCTCCTGCCGTCTCTGTGATATTCCAGTGTTTGGAGGCTGTGGTGACTTGGTTGTGGCAGAGCAGACTGAAGCTTAATCCTGATAAGACAGAGGTGATGGTGGTAGGCTGAGCGGGGGAGGTGTTGCCCCCCTATTGTGGAGGGGGTGTGCCCCTCCATGGCCCAGCAGGTTCAGAGTCTGGGGGTGTTATTGGATGCAGACCTCTGCCTAGATCAGCAGGTGGATGTGATGGTGAAGGTGGCTTTCTGCCAGCTGTATCTGGTATGGAGACTGCGCCCATACATCTCCAGAACTGACCTGACCACCTTGATCCATGCCTTCATCACCTCGAGGCTGGGCTACTGTAATGAGCTCTATGTGGGGCTTCCCTTGATGCTGGCCCAGAGGTTGCAGCTAGTGCAGAATGCGGCAGCCCATCTCTTAACACAGACGGGCTGACGAGAGCACATAACACCGGTGCTCCGTGCACTGCGCTGGCTGCCTGTAATGTACCGACTACCGAGCCATATTCAAGGTGCTGACTTTGATCTATAAGGCCCTGTACGGTCTTGGACCTGGATATCTCAGGGACCGGCTCACCCTCTGTGACTCAGGACGACCCCTTTGGTCCACCGGGGGCGCCTTCCTGGAAGTCCCCCGCGTAAAGCGGGGGGCTACAATGGAGAGGGCATTCTCGGTGGCTGGGCCACAGCTATGGGACTCCCTCCCAGAGAAAGCACAGCTGTCCCCAAGTCTGTTGGCCTTCCATCGGGCCTGTAAGACATGGATGTTCTCCCAGGCCTTCAGAGGTGGGGAGGGGATGGTGGGTTAAATTGCTGTATGGAGAGTGTTTTAAATCTGTTAAATAATAATACTGGAATGTTTTAGATTTTAAAGTGGTTTTATGTTATTTTAGATTGTTTTTATATTTGTTGGAAGTCACCCTGAGATGCCATCAGCTTGAGGGGGCAGCATATAAGTGTAATAAAATAAATAAATAAATAAGCAGTACAACAAAAGGCATTATCCCTCTCCTTTTCAGTACTGGGAAAGGCGAGAACCCAATACTCCTCTTTTAAGCCAAGGACGCAGTCCAGACAGCCCTTTTCTTCACAACAGACAGAGCAGAGGAAGACGCTGGCAATCAGTGGATGTCTTCAGGCGTGACGGGGCCAATTGGCCCCGTCACAAAATCAACAAATTCATCCCCCGCCGGGATGACCCGTCACGCCCTAACAGACGTGCCGGGGGATCACGACGGCCTCTGGTCCCGCCACTCTGGCCGCTCGTGTGGTGAATGTGATTCCCCGCCGTGGTAACATCTGGGGGGAACATCCGTTCCCCCCAACAGACGTTACGTGGTCCAAGCCACCACAGGGAATTGACTGTGGTTGACATTGACCACATAACATCTGAAAATACCCACAGACGCGCCCCCTGCAATTGGCGTCTATACCCCGAGGGGGGATATCTTTTCAATTTGCTTTGTTTAACTGTCTCCCATGTTGGGAGTTTATTACGTCTGATGCATGGGTGTTAAATATAATTAGAGTGGGTTATAGAGTAAAATTCTCCTCTATGCCACCTACTGTTACACTGTTTAAACCTGTTGCTTTATCCCCTCAACAATCCAGGGTATTAAATAAAGAAATTGTGACATGTATTTGAAAGATGTCCTGGAATTAGTACCTAGAAATCAGATTAAATCAGGGCTTTACTCTAGTTATTTTGTAATTGATAAAAAGGGGGGAGGTCATAGACCGATCCTAGATTTGTGTTTCCTTAACCTTTTTGTTTCTTATAAAAAATTTAAAATGCTTACAATTGACAGCTTAAGGCCCCATCTCCAGCAATATCAATGGTATGCTGTTATTGATCTCAGAGATGCCTACTTTCATATTAGGCTACATCCATCATCTAGGCAATTTTTTTGCTTCTCACATGATTCCACACATTATCAATTTTGTTCCGTTCCATTTGGCGTTTCATTGGCCCCTAGAGTTTTTCCTAAGGTGATGGCCCCTGTTATAGCATACCTACATAAACAAGGGATTGCCATATTTCCTTACCTAGATGACTGGCTACTGATATCTAATTCACCTGAATCCCTGAAAGTTAAACTCCAATTCACTTTGAATCTTTGTACAAGGCTGGGCTTGTTTATAAATATGCAAAAGTCCCACCTATCACCTACTCAATGTATTGAGTATATAGGCACTATTATTGATTCTAACCTAGCTAAGATCTTTGCTCCAGAGGAAAGGTTTCGACATATAGTGGAATTGGTAAGACCTATTGGTATCCACAGGCTCCAGGGAATTGGGTTGTTTCAAAGACTCCTGCCCTTATGGCTTCCACAACTGCCACTACACCTTTCACAAGGTTGTTCATGAGACCCCTTCAGCTATGTTTTTAAAAACTATTTAAACTGCTGATGGACCACCACTCCCTCCCCCACAAAGAAGATTAGAATTACGAGAGAAATTTTAAACTCTCTCAGTATTTGGAGTAGAAGGGATTTTGTGTTAGCAGGAAGACCTTTCACACAGCCTAACCCTACCCATTTTCTAACAACAGATGCATCACTGACTGAATGGGGGGCTCACCTACACGACCTCTCCATATCAGGGAGATGGAGCAAACAACAGACTCAGTGTCATATCAATGTACTGGAGACCATAGCTATTGCAAAATCGGTAAAAGCTGTTCGACATCTCCTGAAGGACAAGGTCATAAACGTAGCCTGCGACAATATGATGACGGCATGGTACATAAACAAACATGGGAGGGACAAAGTCACCGGAACTTTGTCGATTAGCACAGGACATATGGCACTTTGCACACAGACACAATATGTATCTGCAAGCGACTCATGTCGTGGGATCAGAGAACTCAAGAGCAGACATGCTGCCCCGTCTCCAGGAGGAGCACCACGAATGGGAGCTCTTTCCCCAGGTCTACAGACAGTTGATCTCTCAACGGGGAACATCCACAATAGACCTGTTTGCTAGGGATGGGCAAACACGGTTTGGAAGTTCGGAGTTCAGACCGAACTCGGTCTGTTCTGTCGACTGAACTGAACTTCCGAACCAAACTTGAATTTCAAACCGAACGGAACCGGACCGAATTTCCGAACTCCGTTCTGTTTGTCCATCCCTAGTGGCAACACACACCAAAAAACCTGGTTTTGAATGGCCAAACTTGGTTCGGAAGTTCGGAATTCAACCAAACTTGGTCTGTTCAGTTGACCGAACCGAACTTCCGAACTGAACTCAAATTTCAAACCGAACCGAACTGAATTTCTGAACTCAAATTTCAAACCAAACTGAACCAAACCGAATTTCTGAACTCTGTTCTGTTCACCCATCCCTACTGTTTGCCACAAGGATGAACTCCAAGTGCAAACTTTATTGCACAAGAGCAGCTCACAACCCGCAGTCTCTGGGAGATGCCTTTGTGATAGATTGGAACACTCAATTGGGGTATGTATTTCCCCCTATTCCACTCATACCGAGAGTTTTGGAAAAAATACACAGAGAGAGAGCGAATCTAATTCTGATCTCCCCAGCTTGGCCAAGGCAGCTTTGGTTCCACAGCCTCCAAACCCTGGCACTAGCATCTTACCCACTCCCCCAGATCCACAGCCTATTGTCCCTGAATCATGGAGACATTTTTCACCCAGAACTCAAACATTTAAACCTCCATGCTTGGAGAATCCACAAAATCCCATCCCTGACCCCGTAGTTAATAGACTAAACATGGTACTACAGAATGACATAAAACCATCAACCAGAAAATCGTATGATTCAAACGATTTTCCTACTGGTTGACTGACAAGTCATTCACAATTGAACACCTATCAGTGGAGTTAGTACTCCAATATTTGTTGGATCTTGCTTAGAGAGGACTAACTATGTCTTCGATAAGAGTTCACCTTTCTTCCATAGCTAGAAATGTTGCCCTGCCTGAAGCACAACCTCTTTTTTCTCATCCCCTTGTTAAAAAATTTCTTAAGGGCCTTATTAATCTATTCCCACCACACAAATGACTCATATCGCAGGGGGACCTAAACCTTGTACTGGACCAGATTACGAAACATCCATTTGAACCAGCTGAGAAAGCAGACTTATACCACTGGACATTCAAAACAGTTTAGTTGCAGTCACTTCTCTTAGGAGAGTAAGCAAACTCGCTGCCATATGCATCAAAGAGCCTTACCTCCATGTCTTTCCAGACAGAGTTGAAATTTCTATCCACCCCTCCTTTATCGCAAAGGTAGTATCCCCGTTTCACCTTTCTCAGAAAATTTCCTCCCAGTTTTTCTCCCTCCTCCTCTTCATGATTCTGTGATATCTGCTAGGTATGATACCTTAGATGTTAAGAGAGCAGTTCTTATTTACTTGGATAAGACCAGACAGTGCAGATTGTCTGAAAAATCTATTTATCTCCCCTTCCCAGCACAGACTGGGCCAGAGAATTTCCTCTCAAACCATATCCAAATGGTTAGTACATTTAATAAAGTTGACTTATCAACAGGGAGGAGTTTCACCCCCGCCTGATTTGAAGGCTCATTCAATTAAGGGTATGGCTGCCTCTACAGCAGCATTTTCCAATGTCTCCCCTCAAGGAATATGTAGGGCTGCAACATGGAGTTCCCCCCACACTTTTGTCAAACAGTATGCTCTCCACCTTTCCCATGAGCCAGACAAGGCTCTAGGACAGTCTATTCTCAGTTCTGTTGTTAAACCTCTGTTAAAAATAATAATATATGAAACAGAATAATAAGCATGCATTTTTAAGAACCTTTATTGTGCAACATACAGTTAATAACCGATTTTGTGATGGTTCAACTGGTTGTTGTCATTTTTTAAAGAAAATTCCCTCATCGCCTTCTTATAGGCTTGGTACTCTCCCATTTGTGAGAAGGGGAGGAGTCACTCGAAGAACAGAAGGTTGCTACCCAAGGTTCTTTGAAATGGCTCTGAAGATTCTCACAAATGCCCATCCTTCTGACCCCCTACTCACTTAGGGTTGGAAGAACTGTTGGGTTTAGGTGTGAAGGTACTAGGGGGGCTCGAGACCATCACGTGGTTTTTTCAAACTTGGTATATTGGTATATAACTTGGTATATAACTTGAGCTTGGTATATGCCAGTAACAGAAGGGCGTGCACGCGTACCCCCATTTGTGAGAATATTTGGAGCCATCTCCAAGAACCTTGTTTACAAGGTAGCAGCCTTCTTGTATCACTGCGCTGGCTATGTACTACTGGGCACAAGATTCCTGCTGCTGATGCCAGCAGGCTGGGGCTAGCAGGATAAAAGAGGAGGATTCAAATATATAGGATCTACTTTCCCATCAAGGAAGAGAGGAGAATTTACCAACATGTTAAAGGAATATTGGGGAGAAATGGAGAGAGCAAGCCGCTCTCTTTTCCCTGCACCACAGCTACCTCCGACCTCAAGAGGGGGGTGATGGCGAAGTCTGAGGTGTCTCAGTCTTTTCCTTATAATATTTTCCTTTAATTCTCATTGAGGAGACAACAAAGAGTGATAGAAGCTGTATAGGCTGTCTCTTCAGCACCAAGGCATCACAGAGCCATCAGTGGGTGCTGAAACAGAAAGCTCCTGATTGGAGGGAGGCAAGATAATCTTTTTAGTTTATCCTCCTGCTTTTCTTTGTTCTCTAGCTCCGCCATAAGGTGGGAGCTACATGATATGCTCTTTGTGAGCTCTGAGAGTGAGCTGTCAGCACTCCATTCTGTCAGCGCTCTGTACTGAGACACAGGAGACACACAGGGTATGCGGATCCTTAATAGCACTGCCTATCACATAGAGGGTAAGGGATCCCTCCTATCAGTGCTGTGTGCCAAGACACAGAAGACACACATTATGTGGATCATTAATTAGCATTTGCTTTAATTCCCATTCGCCTTCCACATTGAAGATAATGTTTCAAGAAAGATAGGTGACTGTCTTAGAGAAGATAAATTTACATGAAGGCTAGGTCTGTCAAACGAACTGCAAGGGTGTCAACAAGAATCTGGAAAAGGGTGATCCAGGTGATATAGTACACTTAGATTTTCAGAAATCCTTTTGACAGGATGCCTCAAAATGTTGTAAAGAAAACTAAGTCACCATGGGGTGCAATTCTGGCTGTTGAAATCAATGTTTAAAATCCAATTTATCCAAATAGAGTCAGAATTGGATCCATGGAATAAGACAGAGGGCCTTTGGCATTACCAGGACCTGGCTGGATGAGGCTTCTGGGCCTCTGTTGGCCCAGATGGTGCCAGCGGATACTCAGTGCAGCATCAGTCTAGGATTGGAGGCTGAAGGGTGGGGTGGAGGTGGAGTGGCAGTGGTCTGTAAAGAATCTGGTCTATCAAAGGTATCCAGTGTCTGACTTAACATAGAGTGTGTTCATCTAGTGTTCAAGGACCTGGATAGATTGTGGATTCTGTTGGTGTACCTACTACCAACCACCCCACTGCACAGCTGACTCCCTGCTGCTCTAGCTTAGCTAGTCTCAGAGGTGGTGTTGAGATCTCCCAGACTTATTGTTCTGGGTGATTTTAACATACACACTGAGGCTAACTTTTCAGAGGCAGAGCAGGAGTTCATGGCTGGCATGAAAACCATGGGCCTATCCCAGATAATATCTGGCCCAACACATGAGACTGGACACATGTTGGACCTTACGTTCTGCACTGGCCTGGAAACAGGGGTTCCGGTTACCGGGGGTGTTGCTGTGACACCCCCAATTCTCCTCAATGACACTTTTCCCACAGGTGGCACTCACACATGAACACCCTGGGTGTTCATGCATGAGTGCCACCCATATAAATCCTGTGGGGGTGCATGCTCATGTGCATATACATGTACACCCATCCCCACACACGGAAACACCGGCGAAAACGGAGGTGCCTCTGTGTGTAAGGATGGATGGGAATGGGTGTAAGGATAGATCACCCTCCCCCCACCCAGCACACATGGATCTCGGTGCACACTGACACCCCATCCCCCTGCACCACAGTCTGTTTAAAAAGGGCCAATGAAGAGAGGAGAATTTACCAATGTGTTAAAGGAATATTGGGGCAATGGAGAGAGAGAGAGAACCTCTCTCTTTTCCCGGCACCACAGCTACCTTCGACCCCAAGAGGGGGGTGATGGAGATGACTGAGGTGTCTCTGCCTTTTTTCTTATAATATTTTCTATAATTCTCATTGAGGAGGCAGCAAAGAGTGATAGAAGCTGTGTAGGCTGTCTGTCCTCTCAGCACTGACTATGACACCATTGTCATAGTCAGACCATTAGTTTCTGAAGACCCAGATCTCTGCCCTCCTTTGCCCTCATCGAGGTGGTGAACTATTTAGGATGGTTTAGAGATTAATGGAGCCAGTAGGATTCCAGAACTTTTTCGGGGGGTTTACCCCCCCGACCTTGATGGCCTCCCTGTGGATACCCTGGTTAATTTATGGTATGACGTTCTGACCTGTGTTAGTGACACGGAGGCACCCAGGCATTTTCTCCCTGCATGGAAGCAGCACAGGTCTCCCTGTTATATAGAGGACCTGATGCTGCTAAAGCTAAAGAGTGGGCGGTTACAACCCAAGTGGTGCTCGACTTCTGCCAAAGCCAACCGACTTAGGCATAGACTGTTTTTGAAGGACTATGCCATGGCTGTGGTGGCAGCAAAGAAAGCTTTCTTTGCTGCCTCCATAGTGTCTGCAAATGCCGCCGCAAGCAGCTTTTCCAGGTGGTGAATAGCTTATTAAATCCTGACTGTGTGCACCTGGGGTTAGATTCATTGACTGCTCGTTGTGGCAAGTTTGCCACCTACTTTTCAGACAAAGTTACTCATATTTGACATGACCTGGGAACTGCTAATTTGAGTGCAGAGTCAAATTTTGGGGTTGAGAAGGCCCGGTCTTGTCTGGTTTACTTGGATCAGCTGCAATTAATCTTGCCCACCAATGCGGATAATGTGCTTGGAGGGGTGCAGGCAACCAGTTGTGAATTACATCCATGCCTGTCCGGACTGGTGAAAGCCAACCAGGAGACACTGGTGGCATTGCTGGCCACGGTTGTTAATGCCTCCCTTAGAGGGAGGGCAGGGAGCCTGATGGCCTCCAGACTGTTGTCATCCACCTTCTGCTCAAGAAACCATCTCTTGATGTTGACTCCCCTGTCAACTATCACCCTGTTTCTAACCTCCTGTTTTTAGGGAAGGTTATTGAACAGGTGGGTGCCTTGCAGCTGTGGGTGCATCTTGATGCTATCAGTTTCCTGGACCCATGTCAGTCAGGTTTTTGTCCTTGGCATGGCACTGACACTGTGCTTGTGGCCCTGGATGATGATCTCTGCTTAGAAATCGACAGGGGAAATTATACCCTGGTGATTTTGTTATATCTTTTGGTAGCCTGTGATACCATTGACCATAGGCTGGATCTGATTCCTGTTCCGAAACCGGGATAGTATCCAGCTTCAGAAAATCTTTTTAAATGCCCCTGGAAGTCCTTGTGCAAATAATGCGTAACCACCTTCCATGCGCATGATCCCCTACAGCCGTCACGTGTAATCCCGCGTTGCGATATTTTGAAATATCGCACGACGGTGACCCACTCATCTAAAAGCGGCCATAGTTGGAATAAGTAGTCAGTTTTCACAAAGGAGAAAGGTAAACAGGGCATGTTCTAAGGAACTGTATTGGGACTTGTGCTGTGTAGTGATCAGGGAAAGGGGGTGACATGTTAAGATGATGCAGTTTGTAGATAATACAAAATGGTTTGAGTCTGTTGAGCCCAAAGCAGAATGACCAGTTCCTAAAGGCAATGCTTGTCATTGTACTTTGCAGCAGAAACCAAAGGGAAACAAAGATTTTTATTTATTTATTTATTTAATAACAAGTGGCAGGATGTGTCCACAAGATGGCAACAGAGCCAATGGAGTGGAACATGGCAAATGCACTGAATTTGAAGGGACTGAGAGAACCTTCTCCACTCTGCTCACCTGTTTCAATATCTGTGTCCCCCTTCTCTTCCCAAGTTCCCAGCTTCAAATACAAAAAAGGACTGGGATCCACTACTGAAGGTGGAAAGTAATAATTCCAACATTCTACACTACACTCCTATACATTCCCTTCCCCTACAGCCAAATTTTTGCTCCTTGCAGAAAAGAACAACTCATACAATAATATGACCTTGCACTCCTTCCCTTGCCTGAATTGGCCTTTTCTGTGAGAGACTTAGAACTAGAGTTAACGGATGGTCCTAAGCAATGGTTGTGAACAGGAGGAAAGAGGCTTGAAAGAAATGTCCAAGGGGAATTGCAGAGAACATGCAGAGTGGGGATTGGACAGGGTGGGAAGCAAATAGGTGGGGCTCTAGGAGAGCAGAGTGGAGGGAGGTAGGTACTGAAGAATGAATGTGCAGGGGAAGATAAAGATTGGAGACGGGGCCTGCAGGGGGGCAGATATGGTGAGTACACAGAGCAGTACACAGAAAATGGAAAAGATGAGTGCTTGAATTACAAGAGGGTGTGGGAGATTTGACCTCCTTAACTCTTGTGAAGGCATCCTTAACTTTGATTGTGTTCAAAGGCACCCGTTTTGGGGCTCTCCATGGCTCTGTCCTCCATTGTTTTCTCTGGGTAACTGGCTCCGCCTGCCCCCACATAACTTTGTGCAAAGTGGCTTCACTTGAGATTTATATGAAATGGGGCAGTGTTAATTTCTGAAGCATGCCATCTGCTCTCATTCATCTCAATGGGTTGCTCACTCAGGCTGTTTTTAGATGATCACGCCCATGCTTGCGCTTGTTGTGAAAAAATGCTGGGAGCCGGGATCAGACAATACACTCCCGGCGATCACGCGCCCGGAAGGGGGACGCGCATGCTTTTCTGGCCGCGATTTGACCGGGTTGAAAAATCGACCCGGTAAAACGTGGCCAGAAAAGCATGCACATCCCCCTTCCGGGCGCGTGATTGCCGGGAGTGTATTATCTGATCCAGGCTCCCAGCATTTTTTCACAACAAGCATGAGCGCGGCCACGATAATCTAAAAACGGCCTTAGAAGTCTCTGCAACCAAATTTAAATACCAGAGTTGCTGTTTAACCACTGTTTCAACTATTTCAAGCTACTCCTTCATGTAAATTCTCCCCACTAGTTCTTCACTAGTATCTTCCCATGTAGCAGAGATGTAATAACTTTTTCCATAATATGATATGATTTCTGCCCTTGATAGCTGCAAGGGTGTTTACTTGCATATGGTTCAACTTTCTAGTGGGGGTAGTGTGTGTGTGTGTGTGTGTGTGTGCAGGGGGTTGGGGTGGGGGGAGGCTGGGGACAGAGCCAGGGAAGTGGCTACAGGCAACAAGGGCTCAAAAGGAGGCTTGCTGTTTTCATTAAGAACTCCCTACTTTCCAAAATTTGGACATTGGAGAGCAGAGATCAGAAGTGGGGGTACAGAGGAACAGAGACATACATGAACAGAAAAAAATGAGAGATTGAGGGTGAAAATAAATGAGATGATAGGCTACATTAGCACCCACCAGGTGGGTGTTGGCCTGCCTGTCTATTAGGTGCTTGCCAGATGTTAGCCTGCCCCCCCCCCACGCAGTCCCCACTTGCTCCCTACTCATGAAATCATTCAAGGTCATCGCGGAGCCCATCATTCAGGCAAGTGCATGTCCATTTTGCTGTGTCGCTAATTAGGTTGCATGTAACCTCACCCACATTCAGGTCCTCCAGCAACACAGGGTCACACCTAGCATGACTGCTAGAGGAAAGAGCATGATTGTGCTCTCTCAGCTGAGAGGTGGCTGCAAGAGGAGACAGTGGGGGGTGGGGAGACGCGTTCAGGAAGGACCTTCTCCAAAGCATGTGAACCTGCACTCATCACTCCATTTGGGAAAGGACCTGAGGGCAGCAAGGGAGGGGTGGGGATCCTCTGGAGGATCTGTGGGACTTCTGTGCTCTGCTCAGTTCCTTTCCCAAATGGAGAGAAGAGTGCAGGTTCAGATCCTCTGGGGGAGATCCTTCCTGCACCTACCCACCCACCCGCTCTCTCTCCTCTTGCAGCCACCTCTCAGCTGAGACAGGGTGATCACTCACTCTTCTTGCAGCCGCTTCTCGGTTGTGAGAGCACGTGAGTGCTGCTTCTGATGGAAAGGGGAGTCATGGCCAGGGAAGAAGCCTTCTCTGGCCGTGACCTCCCTTTTCACCAGAGCCAAGGCTAGGGAGAGGGAAATTGCTCAGTAGCACCAGCAGTGGCACTACCAGCACATGAAATGCATGGAGCAGGTTGCCTGTTTATTAGTTCTACATGCTAAAAAATGTGAGTGGGAACTGCATGGACCAAACACGGACTCCAGAGGACTACTATCTGGTTTGAAAACATCCTGAGACCAGGGCTGCAGAAGGAAGGTTTCTTAATTGTTCTCAGTGGTTGTTCTTAGCTATGCAGATAGGCTTCATGCCAGAGCTCCCCAGAGTTCTTCAGAGAGCTGCAAGGGAGAAGAGGGGAACCTGATTAGGCAGAGGAAGGTAGAAGCATAACAGGGTAAATCAAGCAACCCCCCACCCCCACCCATGTATACAGTTTTGTGGTTTGTGGAAAAATCCTAAAAATAGAGGTTGACTTTTTTCTTTTAGCTTTGCTCTATAGTCAAAATGAATGTTAAACAAGTAGTTTGGATGCTTTCTGCACAGAACTAATGGAGGCTGGTTTCCCATGGAGGGAATAATGCTCAATGTGAAAGTGGAAATTGCTTTGAGAACAAAAGTGGCCTTATTATTTCCCCTTCAAATAAACCTGTTTCACAAAAAGTTGAGTCTCTACATATCTTTGGACCTTTTGATCACTCTATTTAATTTGACTGAAATCAGTCTGTAGGATCAAAATTTACGGGGGGGGGGGGAGGAGGGACACAAAACCCAGTGTAAGTGAATGGGATTCAGAGGGGATGTAAAGGGGGTGAAATATTAAGGTGCACGGTGGCAGGGTGCAGGCAGTAAGGATGGCGGCCCCTTTAAGAGGACAGAGAATGCCAGTCTGAGGGCGGGGTTGGGTATAGGCGTGGTGGAGCCAGCCCTATAGAACTATTCAAGTCTGAGTCGCATACAAGGCTGGATACAGAGTGAAAAGTGAAGAATAGTTCTGGCCTTTTAAGGGCTGGAAGGCTCCAAGAAGAGTGCAGCCTATATGTTATTAAAAAGAGAAATCTGTGGCACTCTGAGAACTAAGTCAGTGGGGAGAGTATAAAATGAATATAAAAAACAAAGAGCATAGTGACTAGTACTGATACTTTTTATTTTACATTTAATGTATTATTAATTAATAGTTCATTTTTCAATTTAAATAAAGCTGTCCTTGAGTTTGCATTTTGCACCAGAACCTTGCAGAACAAAACACGGCGTCTTGTTGCTGCTGATCAGTAGTCTATCTCTAATGTGTGAAAGTCACCCTTTTCCACCCCACCTATGTCCTTATGTCGTATTTGCATCCCTCTGCCTCAGCCTCACAGGGCACTAAACCTTCTGCTCTGCCAAAATGTTCTGCTGACGATACTTACTGCACAATGTCTGCAAAGCCGGCAAGCAGGGGCTTGCACTGGTATTCAATCCCATGTTTGTCACACAGGCTCTTCACCAGGGGGGTCACCTTCCAGTAGTTGTGTCGAGGCATCCTAGGGAAAAGGCTGTGTGGATAGGAGATCATTTGAGTAGGCAACATGTGCAGCATCCCACTCTCTGCATCACTGGGATTGTTATCACATTAACTAACATTAAAGTCAATACCCCAGTCATTCATTATTGGCACATATGAGGAACTAGAGATTTTCCATCACCTTACTAGTTCTTTTTTCTAATCCTCAAAACTATTTTGATGAACAAGACTACTGGATAACGCAACACCATCATTTCCTTAGAAGTCAACTTGCTATTTCCTTCATGTCTTATTCCTTGTAACGGATTCCTATCCCCCTCATCTTTGCCTTCTCTCTCTAATAATAATTCCATGAAGAAACACTCTTTCGGGTTTTGTCATAAATTAAGGTGCATAATTTCCTGCACCTTAGCTTCCATGACATGGAAGCCATAAAGACACGGCATGGAAGAGGAGAGTGGCAATGGGGTACAGTGGGTTACACTGGGGCTGGAGGTGGATAGGCAATGTCGTAACTAGGATGATGCTGGGGCTGGAGGGGCAATGGGTACATGGGGTGATACTGGGGCTGGATGGGATGTCAGTGCAGTACATAGGTGACAATGGATCTGGAGGGGAAAGGGTCAATGGGGTACATGGGTGAAACTGGGGATGGTGGGGTAATAGGGCACATGAGGTGGCACTGGGGCTGGAGAGGGATGACCAATGAGAGATTCTGATGTAGGGGATAGTGAGCTGGGGGTAGAAATTGCTTATGCCATTGATCACTGCATGATTCAGAGAATATGTGTGGGTTGGAGGCATTTAGTACCTTACTACTCTGAAGATACTCAGATTACCTCCGGGGCTTGTAATGAGCCAGTAAATGAAGGAGAAATGCTGGAAGGAATCATGTTACCAACAGTTACAGAGGACAAGGTCTACACATACATTGTGGCCCTAAAACCAGGCAAAGCACCAGGCATGGACTTCATGCCACCTGAATTGTTTTGTGACTTTGCTTCATGGTGGGCCCAAATTCTAGCAAAACATTTTAATCTTTACAATATCCTTCAGAAAGCAGGACCCTCACCCTACAATTGAATGAGACAGGGCAGACAAGCAAATCAGAGGCACAATAGGCTGTGCACATTTCTTCAGACTACAAAGACCTCCAGTCTCTTTATTTCACTGTGAAGCTGGTTCTGCAGAATTAGGGCAGTTAACAAGTCACCGTAGGCTAACCAATAAAGCAATGATCCTTGTAAATTATAATGCATACTTGTTAATGATGCTATAGTGCATATTCAAGTTCTCTTGCTCAGCCTTATTCCAGAAGGTGCATACACAAAGTAATTATGTTTTATTGTACCACTGAGAGGTATACTTTGATATTTCAACACCACAACAAACAAACACACTCCCTCCTCTCCAACCCCCCACACAGAATCACTCTCACTCCCCTCACCCCTCACTTCATACACTCACTCACTCCCCCCAGTACACACACAATCACTCACTCCCCGCTCCCTCCAGTACATACACTCACTCATTCCCCCAACACACACTCACACACCCCTCCCCCCACTATAGTCATGCCAAAATTTGATGTATTGTTAATTTGGTTCCATATATATGGAACCAGGTTAGTAATGTAAACAAGTATGAGGAGCCCAGTTATTTGGATGTTCAACTGGATGTTTATGTGAATATCGTATAATCTTTTTCTGGTGTCAAGTTTTAAAGTTTTAACTTGATACGTCAGTATTTCTGGTCGTATTATATGTGCATCGACTTATCAGTCATGACAATAAATAAAATCTTCTTCTTCTTCACTATAGTCACTCCCTCCCTCTCTCCAGCACACACTCGCTCCCCCAACTACATAAAGTCACTCATTCACTCCCCCAGCACACACTCACTGCCCCCTGAAACACGTATACACAGGCACAGTCACTCACTCAATCCCCCCTCTCCCCACTACATGCATTTACTCCTTCCCTCCCTCCCCCCAGCACACACACACATACACACACACACTTTCCCCCACCACAACCACGGCTGCTGCTAGGAACACGCTGCTTTTGCTACTGCTGCTGCCCGCTTGCCGATCTGCTGGTGCTGCCAGTGTGCCACTGTTTAAGGGCCCTGCACCACTACATGCATGCGCACTGGGACTGTCACCATGATTCCTGTCTGGCATGCTTAGAAGGCACCCCATGGCCACAGACTTGGATTTTCTGAAAGCACTGAAGTCCCTTCAATATAACTGTTAAACAGCTGGTCACATCAAACTCAAATGGTCATATACAGCACAAAACCTTCACCTCAAACTCCAATTAGGAACTGTTGTATCTCAGCAATTTCCTAACCAATTTAGCTGAAAATCAGACAGCTTCAGCCTCTCACACAAGCAACCCTCCAGAACAAATTTCATAATGATAGCATAAATCATCTCCATTTAAAAAGGAATAGAATGTTCTTGCTTTTTAATGGGCCCTGAACTGTGCCTTAATATACAGGCACGCCCGCCCGTGTCTGTATAATTGAGTTATTCAGTATTGACAGATTTGCCTTTGCTAAGTTACTAGGTTACTTTCTTGTATGTAAAATGAGAAAGAGAAAATTAAGTTTGAGCATCTCCGTTCTGTTAAAAATGTGCTGGCATCTGGAGTGGAATTGTAGCAGGATGAGCAGGCCCCGTAAGGGTTAATGGGATCAGTGATCCTGCTCCTAGCTAAACCTGCTCCTGCTCTAAGGTGAGATGAATGAGGGAAGCTGACTGTAGGCAGTTATGGCTTCAAGGAGTCAACTGACCAGTGAGGGATAAAAGCCCACACAATTCATGGAACTAAAGAGACCTACAGGAAGGACCAGAAGGGAAACTGTGGAAGAAGGGATCTGGAAGTAGACTGTATAACAGATGAATGAAGCTTCTGCCTGTGAAATTGTGAGTTTGGTGCCTGTTTCATGGGGAAACTGAGATACAGAACCTGTGTAGGTAGTGTGCTTGGGTGAACAAGCTCACAGGCATGTAGAATTATATGCCACATACTACGCATGAATAGAGAACTGAGTCTGAATTTTTGGTCTTCTGTTCCTGTTGCTAGTGTTTGGTTTTCTTTTTTCTTTACAAAAAGGAATATTAGATTTTAAACATTAAAATCTGAAACCAACTGTGACTGAGTACTGTAAATAGTTCCTGATGTTGTTTTCAAGTGGAATTGTTACAGTTTAGTAACAGTGTTACTATAGTATATAGTGTGATAATTAATTGTTATTGTTTAGCAGCTAGAGAGGAGGCACCGACTTTGCTGCTGTTCATTGGCAGTTGGTGGTTGGCAGTTATAGAATGTAGGGATGGGCGAACAGATCGCGGTTCGGGTTGGGCCGTTCGGTTCAGTTACGTTTAGTTCGTCCATTCGGGTTTGGCTGTTCGGTTCATCCGTTCGGTTCATCCGTTCGGTTCGTCCGTTTGGTTAGTTCACCGGGTTCGGGTTCGGCCGTTCGGTTTGGCTGTTCGGTTCGGGTTCGGCTGTTCGGGAAATGTTTTGTTATGGGTGTTTTTGTTGTTTTTTATATTT
>QEPC01009073.1:62779-80336 GCA_003113815.1 Sphenodon punctatus | reverse complement strand
CCCTTTATTTCAAAAATAATGTCATTTTCATTTTTTTGGTTATTATTATTTGCCGCTTTTGTTATTGCAATAACAATAACTAAAATGACAATTTTTGTTATCGTTATTGTAATAACAAAAATGACATGCACACCCCTAATGTCTGAGAGTGACCTCTTTCTGTCTTTTTCTCCAAGCGTGTGTACTAGAATGTCTCTTAAGGACAAAGACTCCGTTCTTTTTGTGCACAAGTTTTCTTCTCCTTGAGTCAGGTCTCTGACACACTAGGATTTTCTGTAGCTATCTGGCACTTAGGAGCACAGGAGGATAATTTCTCTCTGAGTCACTAAGTCCGGAGTCCCTTCTGGTGCCCTCAGGCTACTGATGGGCTTTTCCTATAAGGGGGATGTGGCTTCTTCAAGTGTCGTGTCCCCATCCTGGGGCCATCAGATCCCAAAACCAAGGGACCTAGCCAGGATCATAGAATCCTAGAAATTTAGGGTTGGAAGGGACTTTGTGTGTCATCTAGTCCAATACCTGTCCACAGCAACATAACCTATGCCTAAAACATCCCTGACAAATGGTTGTCCAGTCTTTTCTTAAAAAATCTCCAGGGAAGGCACTTCCACAAGCTCTCTAGGGAACTAGTGCCACTGATGAACTCATCTAACAGTTAGGAAGTTCACCCTAATATTTAACAATTTAAAAGCATTGCTTCTTCCAGCATCTTTCTCCTTGTCCTGGGACAACCTATCTAGGGACTGAGGGATGAGATACAAAATCCTCTCCAAGAATCTTATAGACTCAGGTAATCCTGTCTTCTTCCAATGATAGGGTCTCTGGAACATTCAGATGATTTCTGTTTCTGGCTTGAGTTCATAATCTAATCACTAAATTACCAGGATACCTTTCATATTAGCGGGTAGAAAGCATGTACTGTCCATTTTCATCTTGACCAGTCTGGTTGACATCATTTATTTTACTGTAGGTTTACAGGTATTGATATTTTCATAGCTCTTTTCCCCAATTTAACCACACTTCTAACAACACAGGGTGATTTCAGACGAGACGGGGCGGCATTCTCCCCATCCCGGAATCACCCTTCTGATTCCCTACCGGAATCAGCCCGTCATGTCCAACAAACATGCCGGCTGATCCTGGCGGGGAATCAGGGAGGGGACAGGGTTGCACAGTGCAGCGCAGCGCAACGTGCGGCTGCCCGCCCCCCCCATGATCCCCCGCCGCCCGCCCTCTGGGGAGACGAGCGGACACCACAGCCAATGTGGCCACAGCACCCGCCCGAATTGACCATGGCCCGGAATCTCTCCGGGGATTCTGGGCAGTGGTTGCTGTCCAGACGAGACGGGCCCATTCATCGTGGCGGGGAATCGCATTCACCACACGATCGGTGCCAGCCCCGCCGGTTCAGCCCGCTCACATGGTGAATGTAATTCCCCGCAGCGATTGACCATGGTAAACATCTGGGGGGTGAACTTCCAGTTCCCCAACAGACGTTACGGGACCATTCCCCACCACAGGGTATTGACTGTGGTTGAGCGTGAGCTTGTAACGTCTGAAAATACCCACACTCAGGGCCAATCCAAGGTTTGCATGTACTAACTGATCACCATGTGCGCACCAAGTGCAGGATGTGTGAACACCAAATTCATGGTATGTATACACATCCTGCTCTTTGTGCGCACATGATGCATACTTAATGCACGAAGGCAACCTGTTCTTGATGTGTGCATGGACCTTGGATTGCGCCCTCTGCTTTTCAAAGGGAAATGTGTCAGATCTAACAGTGTAACTGGTACCCTCTAAGAGCAGAATGAAACTTTACTGGGACTAAAGTGAACTATATGGGTCTTAGCATAAGAAGAGTGTCTCTTAAGGACATAGGCCCTTTTAAAATGTGCCATGCTGGGGTGGTGGTCATGCGTGCAGATGCAGGGGCAGTGAAGGGGGCAGGTGTACACGGGCGCACACCAGCACATCTCCATCCCCATCCCCCATGCATACCCCCATGCATGGAGCAACCAGTGGTGTCTTTGGTTGCTCCGTGCATAGGTGATGGATGGAGGTGGGTGGACATGCGTGTTTTGTGGGAGCGCACATGCAGGACCACCCACCCACCACCGCTGCTGAGGTACAAACAGGACTCACCCATACATGCCCATGCAGGTCACTGCGTGGGCATGTGTGGGTGCATCTTGTGTAAAAAGGGCCATAGACTCAGTCCTTTATGTGCACAAGTTTTCTTCTCTTTGAGTCAAAGGTCTTACACGCTATGATATTTATTAGGATAATTGAATATATATTGGTATAATTATATATTGGTATAATCTTGACATCCTGTAATACCCTGGTGCATTTAGATGACACAATGGGTACTTTCACATGGACTCGAGGGTGAACAACTCTGGCGCAAGTCCAGGGGTGCACCCCCACATCTGCCTTCTTGCAGCCGTCCCTGGGTCCATTTTAAATAGACCTAGTGCCTGCTGGGGCCCGCATGGTACCCTTCCGTACCCCCACACCATAGCATTGCAGGTGGATCACCTGCACCATAGCATTGCGACAGATCACCTGCAATGCTATGGCATTGCCAGGGCAACCACCAGTCAACACTGGGACTGCAGTGGCTGTCGATAAGCAGAATGGTGCCAACCCCACTTCCAGCCGCTGCCCCAGGGTTGAGTTCCCCGCTCTGCTATTAGTACTACAGGATGTTCCAGAGTGTCTCCACTGGGCAGTCCTGGAGGAGAGACAGCCTACCCGCTTTTGCTCTCCCTCCATATCTGGCAGGCTACCTGTAAATGGGCAGCCTGTCCAGAGGTGAGGTGGGGCAGAGGCGGGGTAGGTGTCCATGTGAAGACACCAATTGTCTCTTTTATAGATAAATTACCTATCAGTGCTTCTTACCTTGAGTCAAGTGCTCATGGTTTACCCAGAAGTCATTTACCAGTGTTCTCATACAAAACGGTACCCTTGAGGCAACTGTGAATGGCAGGGCATGAGCATTCCATGTTTTCCCCTAGATTGTTTGATGTCAGCAGTCCCTGCCTACAGAGATGGATGAGTAATCAGCAAGACACACATTCCAACAAACAGAAAAAGCTATGAATGTGATGCATAATACCTGACTAGTAGATAGAAACCCAGGAAACTCTTCACACCCAAAAATGGCTCATAGGCGAGAAAGAATCTAATGTAGTGGGTCAGAAGCCAAGCCAGTTCCTGAGAAGGAGAAGGAGAGAAACCATCAACAGGGTATTGCTTATGCTGGGGGAATTCTCTAAAGTACCACCCTTACCCTTTGGGGAGACAAGGATTAATTCAAGAATCTTCCCAACATTGTTACCAGCAAAGAACAGCTCTTTATCAGCTGCTTGCAAGGAGGCATCTTCCTCAATTGGAAAACAGTGCACAAACCCTCCAAACTCTCGATGCAGAGTTTCCAGTTGCTTTTTCCCTACGAGTCAACAAAGTGTGTGTTTCTCTCACAATAATGCTTCTCTGGCAGGGATACTCTCCCTGGATCTGCATTCAGGTTATATGGGAACTACTCTCAAGCAACAACAGATGCATACAGCCTTCCTCCAACTCAACTCCCTAACCTTGTACCAGCTCACATATCCAGGTTGCTAGACACCAATCTCGCTATTTGAGAATGGTTTTCCCCTGACTGAGAAGTGAGACAGAACTGGGAAGTCAGAGGCAGAGCCTACTCCTAGCCTCTGGCCAGCTGCTTTCTTTCAGCCACCCTTCTGTCTAGGACGAGGAGACAGGTGGTTCTTTTACAGGACTCCTGTATGCTGGGTAGCAGATACATGTACCACATTTCAACTATTATATTTCTCACTTGCCCAGAGGATCTAGCTCTTCAAGATATGGGCATGTAAAGATCTCCAGTTTTGCTTTATATGGGTGAATTTGGAAGTTTATGGATATAATTTTCAATCCTCCCTCTCTGTTTTATTTTCCAGAAAAACAGCCCCAGTTATTCACAAGGCCACCATTTTCCTAGGCAAACACATCAAAAAGACCATCACCACCTCAAAGAGCTTGCAATCTAAGACTAGACAGGCAAGGGAGATTTCAGGAAACAACAAGGAAATACTGATATCAATGTCAGTTGTGGCTGTGCTATGTCCTCACGCTCTACCCCCAACCTGCCCCTCAGTGCCAATGCTGGTGGGATATGTAGTCTGGCATGGTCCCGCTACTTGGGAGCATGCCGGACTACATCTCCCAGCATGCTCCCAGACAGCATGCACAGAGGTGATCTGCAGTCATTTCCCCCGCAGGGCAGACCCCCCAGCAGCATGTGTCTGACTGAGTCCCAGACAGCATGCACAGAGGCGCGCCAGAGCTGCTTGCTGGGCAGGGCAGTCCTGCACAGCAGAGGTGTGATGGAACCACTTCCTGGTGAGTCTTCTGGCCCCCTCTTCCCTGGCCCTTCCCCTTCCCCTTCCTACTTCCCCTTCCCTGCCCCCTGCCTTCTTTCCTGGCCACTTCTGACTTCTCTCCCCCCCATCTTTCTGCCCCCTTCCAACCACCAAGCATTCACCTGGTCTTTGAGGATCGGGCCAAAACCTTGGGCATGGTACTTGAAGACTCAGGGATACTCAGGAGTATTTTTTTTATTATTTTATTTTTTGTACTCAATTCAGCCCTAATCAAAAGTAAACCTAAATCAAAACACAATCCACTCCTATAGACCATTGTTGTTGGGGCTAAACTGACCAGCAGAACATACCATGAAACTTGAAGGATGTTCAAACTGGTAGACCAACTATTACAAACATCAAATTAGGAGGGGAAGTGGCAATTGAGAGGCACACTAACATATATATACACCTGAAGACTGAAGGACAGTATTTTTCTTTTTTGAATACTGAAGCTGAAAAGGACTCTGTGTGTGTGTGTGTGTGTGTGTGTGTGTGTGTGTGTGTGTTTTATCCAAACCCGAATGTACAGCCCTAGTGAAAAGTGCCCTCAGTGCTGACCGTCAGGCCAATAAGCCTAGTGCTACATTTAAAAAAAAATAATGAAAAAACCAAAAACCTGTGCCAATAACAATATTTTAATATGTTGTTAACTAATACTAGAAAGGTAACTATCTAAATTTGTAAGATGAATTGTAAAGCAAATTTAGAGGTTAAAGGCAGGGCCGGCCCCAGGCATGTGCAAGGTACCACAGCCAGCTGGGGCACCGCGCTTGCCTGGCTGGGCGGAAGGCTGCAGCTAGCTTCTCCCCCAATAGGTTCTACTGCCTCCCCTCCCTGGCTCTGGTCCCCATCCCTCACCTGCCTCTGTCTCCTAGTAGTGCTGCAGCAGCAGCAGCAGAGGGACACCTGGACACTGATCAGACTATGAGATAAAGCTGTTTGTTTACAAACAACTCCTCCCCATGTGAGTGATCAGAAGGTTGTTGCCTTGTAAAGAAGGTTATTCAAGATAGCTCACAACATTCTCACAATGGGTTGTGCATGCTCACCCTATTCAAATAATTGACCACATGATGGTCTCGAGCTTCTCTAGTATAAAAAGCACTCTCCCCCTCAGAATGACAGTTCCTTCCAACCCTTTCTAGGAATATAAGAAAAAAAGTTCCATGCGGGGCTGCAAGGGTGAGTGTTGTGAGAATGTTAGGAGCTATCTCAAAGAACCATGTTTACAAGGTAGCAACATTCGGTTCTTCTTCGAGTGGCATCTCACAGGCCATTTTTACATGGCTCCGCCGGGTGAGGGGGAGTCTGTGGGTGTGCTAGTGTGTAGGCAGGGCATCCACATGGCCTCATATGCATCCCCACTCACCCCCCACTCATCCACACCCACGGAGTAACTGCCGTTTCCCCTGGTTGCTCCGTGCATGGGGACAAGTGTGGGGTGAGTGGGGATGCGTGTTAAGCAGGTGCGCACACACCACCACTCACCATGGGTGCATGCACCACATCGTTCACACGAGGATCCCCCACCCATGAACACACAAAAATCTGCGTGTTCATGGGTGGGAGAGGCCGATGTAAAAAGGGCCACATTATCACACCTGTCTTACTTATATTACCTTAGGTAGGAATTTAGGATGTAAAGCAATATCTATTCCATCTTGCAAAATCTGCAAATATGGTTCTGAGATTATTATGGCTGCTATTTCACTAACTCTTCTTAATGAAGTTATTGCTAACAGGAATACTATCTTTAAACCCCCACCACATAACCAGTTCATTTGTGCCCCCCATATAATTAATTCACATGAATGTTGCATCCCTTGTCTCTCCCTCTGTTCCCCCTTCCCTGCCTCCCCTCCCCCTGTCTTTAGATTGTATGATTTCGGGCAGGGACCATGTCTATCTTGTTTTTTGTAAAGCGCCAGGTACATCGCTAGTGCTATATAAATGCTAATAATAATAATAAAAATTATAGGTGGGGGGCAGCGTGAATTGATTATATGGGGCAGGGGCACAAATGAACTTATATATATATAAGTGTGTGTGTGTGTGTATCTCTCTCTCTCTCTCTCTCTCTCTCTCTTTTCATGGCATAGTGAGCTTAATAGGCTAGTTGCATTTTGGGTGTTGTGTGTGTTTGATAGCAGCACCTCTGGACTGGTCGCACCATGTGCGTGCGCAAGGCACTGGTGGCACCAGCAGCAAGAAGCAACAGGCCCTGGAGGTCAGGCTGGCTAAGCTCACCCCCTCTCCCAGTAAGGCAGTGGACACAGTCAGTCTCTCTGTGCCTGCCTCACTGCCTGCCCGGCTTCCCCCTGCAGTGAAACCACTTCTGGTGAATGGTGGTAGACACTTGGCTGGGGAGGTGGGGGGAGCATTGGGAGACCATGCTTGTCTATGGCCGCTCAAAGGGGTGGAGAATGGGAATCCTTCCTGTCCAGAGGGAGTAAATGTTATATAAATGTACACATTTGCATAATTAGGTGGGGCCTAATTAACAAAGGCCCTTTTTACATGGGCGGTAGCCATGCTAGAACTCCTGGGTGTTCTAGCCTGGGTGCCGCCTGTATAAATCCCATGGGGGTGGGGGGTGCGCTCCCAAACACACGTATCCCCATGCACAGAGGCACTGGAGAAAATGGAGGTCCCTCCCTGAGTGGGGATCAGAACCCTCCCTGCTCGCACTGCACATGGACCGCGGTGCACCCCCAACCCCAGGCAGCCACAACCCGTGTCAAAAGGGCTAGAATGACAGTTAAGGCTGCCCTTTGGAACATGACCTTAAGTGGGAGGGACAAGGATAGTGTATAGTGTGATCTCCTGAACAGCACTGCTACCTAGAATCTTCCCAATTTGTGAGCATAATAAGTTATACAAAACCAGTACTGCAGATCCATGCAAAAAATAAAATAATAATAATTTTAAAAAGCAAATTCTTCATGATAGAAAGAACACTGTGTGTGTGAGACTCCACTGTAAAATGCTCCATCTACCAATAAAATAGCAGGCAACGGGCTTCTGGAAAGTTAAAAGTAAAGCAAACAGAAAACAAATCATAACACAAATATACAGGGCATTTTCCATAACTGAAAATGGAATGCTGGGGATGCTGACTTCACTGAGTAGTGGAAGAACTAGCACAATCATGCTGTCTTAATTTGTTGTTCTCTCTCGTAACAAGAACAGGATTCACGTCTGTTTCTTTCTAGACCAGTATCACTTGGGACAAGTTTATCCTAGCTAATGTTCACAGCCTGGCACAATAACAAATTTGGGGTGGCCTGTCCCTACCAGATCCTATGTATACCAGGTTCCTCCACCAATCTAGAGGGTCCTCAACCTTGGCACTGAGGAAATTCCACACTACAGGTAAAGTCCAAAAGTATTTATGTGAAGAATTAGGCAAGGGTAGCAGTCATGGTCACAGTTCACAGGTAGAGGAAAGGAAAGTATGAGGAATAGGTGAATAAAATAATACATTCACAAAAAACACCGTATACTCCTCCTCCACCTCTGGGGTTGTTTTTCCAAAGTAACTCAAATCCAGCTCCTATCTGACAGGGCTGGTACTTCTCCACTGGCCTAGCTATTGGGACACGGGGGGGGGGAGGGGGGGGAGGTGTTGTGCAATTGCACCTGGGCACAGGGCCCACCGGGGCCCAGAGATAAAAGTTAACATCCAGGGTTGGGGTCCAGCGAGGAGCAGGTGCACGGTGGCGAGCAGGTGCACTTGACAGGTGCACTTGACTGCTGAGCAGAGCACACTTCCCATGGCTTTTCAACCTTCTCCCTCACTGGGTCAGTTTCTGCCAGCTTTCTTCACTCTTTCCCCACCCCCAGCAGCCCACACACGTGACCCTGTGAGTCGCATGCGCAGTGACTGCATCAGTCACACTGCTTCCCATACAACACCAAAGTCCAAAAACACTGCTACCTGCCTGCTCCACTGACAAATGAGGTGAGTGATTATCATCCATCTGTCAAACAGACTGACAGCCGGGGGGTGGGGCCCGGTGGAGAGCTGTGGGTGGCATGTAGTGGCCATCTGCCCAGCCCAGTTGGGGAGTGGACAGGGGTTGGGGGGTGCTGTGTGTCCATGAGGGGGAAGGGCAGGATGCTGTGTGGATGTGATGGGGGGAAGGGCAGAGGCTGGGGGTGCAATGTGGCCATGGGGGGAAGGTTGAAGAGCGGACAGGGGTGGCAGGGTGCTGTGTGACTCTGGCGGGGGGTGCTGTATGGCCACTGGGAGGCCATGTGGGGAGGGTTGGGGAGTGGGTGGGCTCTGACAACCCAGGCTGTAGGTGGTGGTGCCCGTGTGGAGCCAGTGGGGGACATGGCACCCGTGCGGAGCCAGTGGGGGACGTGGGAAGAGGACAGCTGTAACTCAGCACATGTTCTTAGTGCTTATTGCTTTGTCTGTGTTTTCAAGCTAATTTTGGAGGTTTAAGTGTTTAAAGATGTCCAGATTGGTTTTTCAGTGTGGTTGGTTTAAAGATGGTTGTGTTATGCATGGTTTAAAACCCATTGTTTGTTTGGATTTTTAAAATGGTTTTAAAAAATGGTTTAAAGATGTTTTTTAAAGATTCCAAAAGAGTAAGTATGTTTTTTGTGTTTGTTTTGGCAGGAAGATTTGGCAGAAAAGGATATCATTACTCAGCATATCGTGAATTCTAATTATTCTGTACACTGGTTTGTTTTTGATTATTTATTTATTTAACTTCTGACTCACCCTTGGGAGGGGGCACAATTGTGGGCTGAGACTGGGCCTTACCCACCTTTGCTACGCCCCTGTGCTGCTCTGTGTTGAACACTCCTTGCTATGTAGCTGTTTGCTCCCCACCGGCTGGCAGGAGTCCAGCAGTCTCTTCTCCTAGGCTGCAGTGCTTTCTGTTCACTGGCACAGTCACACACTCTCTTCTGATCTCCTCTTACTCAAGGGACGGCACATACTGCCCTTCCTAGAAGCACTTCCTCGAGATTTTTACACTCCCTGCTCTTAAAATGACTGCTTCCCCGCTCCTGTTTTTCGGCCCAACAACATGAAACCCCTTCTTCAGCCTCCAGTCCTTCTAGTTACTGGTCCTCCCAAACTCAGTTTCCTGCACTGTACACTGTACACTGCATGCTTTGATGTTCAGTGTAGTAACGGCTTCATTATATATGGCTGCTGGGCAGGGCCAGCCACACCACAGGGCAACCCTCCTGGGACCCCTCTTATAGGGGCCATGCAGTGACCCCTGATTTCACCAGAGCAGTATTCAGGGGCCCCACTATCTCCCAGTGGGGCACCAAACCCAAAAATCTCTAAGGGGGAGGGGCTATGGGGACAGTTGTAAGGTCACCAGGGCCCCCACATTTTATCTTCACCCTGGGTTCTGCAAATTGTAAGGCCAGCCCTGCTGCTGGGTACTAATTTGACTAGTTTGGGTGTCTGAAGGAGTGGTAATGAGGAGGTCATTCTGCCTTGCAGGGGCTAGAGAAAACTAATTGCAGGTCGTCCCTTAACGTATCCAGCCCTGTAATACTCCCTTTACCAGAACCCCTTGAAGATGGGGAGATGCAGCAATGAGTATGCTTCTTCCACAGAAGACATCCCCTGTGGAACACCTGAGTCTGCCTTGTAGTTCTTTTACATGCAAAAGTCACGGTAAAGGGGCTACAGGGAAATCACGAATTAATATTATTTTTTTCAAAAGCACTTTGAGTGTTCAAATTGCTTTAGAACCCATATCTAGTTCATCCTCTCAACAACCCTGTGAGACAGATTCTAATTTTACAGATGGGAGAAGTTGAACTGAGGTTGAGAGATGTGCCGAAGGTCACTCAGCAAGTTCGTGGCTAAGACGGGACTTGAAACCTGCTCTCCTAGGTTTAAGTCAAACACCTGAACCATAAGGCTACCCTGACTCTCAGAATAAATCAAACCCATTCTATTTTAATTTGCCTATTTGATTCTACATGGAGAAGGCTTTGCACTAGTGCACTGCATGAGAGGCATGTTTGCCTCCCACCCCATTTCCACCCCAGCCACCCAGTTCCTTTTTACACCTGCATTTCTCCCCTAGATAAATCTCACTCCCATTCCTGCCCTGTCACACCCTGCAAGTTCTATCCTGAGGAAGCAGGAGGGATGGAGGTTGGGGTGGGTGGGTGAGGATTGTTTGGATTGTTCATTGGAGAGCAAGCCAGTTTTGTCCACCCTGGAGCAGTAGAGATGGGAGGTGTTGCCTGCTCCTACTAAAACTCCAGGAGCAGATTTGTGCTCATCCAGTCTCACCTTCAGGAAAGGGATTTTTTCCCACTTCTGCAAGTAGATCCACAAGTCCCACCCACAGTAAATCCCACTGCAGTCTCTACCATACTCCTGCTGCTCTGGTCCTGAGAGTCATAGGTAGTCTTAATACAGGTTCAGTATGTTCCTAAACACTTTCTGACACTCATAACTGCTTTGATCCCTTGTGGGAGAGAACACAGTCTTGACTCAAATGCAAAGGATTCACAATATTGTATTGCTGGGTATACTTACCACCCACAGTTTGCGCTTGATTGCATGAAACAATGAATACACAACGATAGATGGAAGCACAAACATGGTTACAACTGCAAGAGAAAACCATAACAGACATAAGGCTCATTCATTTACAATGTTGATCCAGACATCCAAAGCAAAGAAATAGGTGCAGCTACAGCAGGAATGGTTTTGTGATCAAAACAAGACCATGGAAATATGAATCACAGTAAGAGGAATTGAGGTTTGGACTCGTGACCTCTTCTCCTCCAGCAGAGAGAGGTTCTGGGAAGGCAGGGGTGAGAATCTACTCTCTTGTCCAGTATGGGTGTTAACAAACAAGAGGTTAGCCCACACCGGGTGGATGTCCACCTGCTTTTTTATTAGGTGTTCTCCCCTGGTGGCCACCACCCACCAAACATGCAGCCCTCACTCATGACAGGGTCCTGGAGCATGCAGAGCCCACTAATGCAGGCTAATATGCACCCATAAATTAGGTTGCATGCAGCCTCATGCTCGTATAGGTCTGCCGACACCACAGAGTCTTGCATAAAAAGCCTACAGCGTTCTGAGGAGTGTCCATTTCCAGCCCCTTTCTCTACTTTCGCTGTCACTGGCACACATGTGATGTAACATCGACCTTAAAAGCCCATTCTCCCAGTTCTTCCTGTTTGGCAGTAATTTCCCAGTGGTTGCTTTCCCACATCTGTTGTGTTCTCTGCAACAACTTGCAGAGGATTAGCATCACCAGGGCCATGGCTCAAACCACAGCCAGGCAACAACCAGCACCGCTACCACCAACATGCATTTGCAGTCACTCTATGTCTACTAATCTGCCTGTCAATGTCGCACTCCCTGGACCAAGAAAGAGACCACAGCCTTCATCACTCTATGGGGGGAGCAGAAGGTCCAATATGCCCTGGTGATGTGTTATAGGAATGAGGTGGTGTTCCAAGAGATCTCGCTCCAAATAGCATAGCAGGGCTTCTCCTGGGACATGAACCAGTGCTGGCAGTGGGCCAAAGACTTGTGGCACAAATACAAAGAGATCCAAGAGAACAACTTCACCTCCAGCCATGGGAGGCAAACATTGCCCCATTACTACCTCCTTGACCAGTTCCTCCATGTTGATGGAGCCAGCGTTGCATCCCACCAGTATGGCTGCACCTTCGTGAGGGGCCACAAGTGGGTGAATATGGCTCCCCACTGCCTGCTTTTGATGCAACCACTCCAGCTCTCCTCCACACAAACGGAAGCCTCAACTTCAAACAAATATCCCTCCATGCCTGTCCCCACCCTGGAGCCAGCATGAGTTGACATGGCCATGGACATCATGACTCTGATGGTGTATCCCCCAAGCTCAAGAGCCAGCCCTTGTTCAAGGAGCCATCTGAGAGGTTTTTGTTGAGGGCATGGAAAACCCAGTTGCCACCTTTGTAGAGGAGGCAATGTAGGCAGAGAAGAATGGATCTCAGGGGTGCACCTCAAGGGGGGGTGTAATTATATTTACACAGCTGAATGATAAAGGCTTCCGTTTATTGTTATCTAATAAGGGTGGGAATCACCGAAATCATCCAAAAATGGCTGTTTTGGATTAATCTGAAATTTAGGATCTTTTTGGTTCTGGTGGGTTTTTTTGCTGATTTTGTTTCGGTTTTTTACTTGTCTTCTTTTTGAGGTTTTTTTTTCTTTGTGGTTTGCTCTTGTTGACTTTAATGGAAGAAAAAGCAAAAATCCGAAACCAAAACAAGATCTGAAATTTAGAAAGGACCAAAACCAAAGAAACAAAAACTCTAATCTGAGTCCCACCCCTATTATCTAATTATGTTTGTATTATTTACTGCTGATAGGTGGCCTGGACAACATGGACAAGCAGCAGGAAAATTCCCAGGATGGGAACAGTAGGTGTGGGAAGTGGGTAGGAAGGCACCATGGTGGGACAGTGGGCTGGTGGGAGGGGTAGGCAGTGGCACCATGGCAGGATAGGGGACTGGGGGGGGGGGAGGGAGGCACTATGGCGAGATGATGGGCTAGTGGAAAAAACAAACAAAAAAGTTGTATATTTAAAGTTCCTTAGTTTAATAAAGTACTTTAATGTTTCATAATTGGGGGATTTGGTTCTGATCTTTGAAAGTTTATACATTTTATATCTTCTTTTTAAATTTTGAATTGTTTTATATTGTTGCATTTTGGCTGTGAGCCACCCTGAGCTGTCATGTGGGCAGGAGGGAGCAGAGTAAAAATATATCTAAATAAATAAATAAATATTCTATGCTTTTTGTGCATCTTCTGGGAAAGTAGGGATGTTTCGGGGAGGCGGGAGCTGTGAAGAATGACTGTATGGCATAGCAATAAGCAACTTTGGGGGCAGGTGGTTGGAAGGGGAGGGAAGGAAAGGGAGGAAGGGCAGTGGAGATTCAGGGAAGGGGGGTGCAGGACACGGGGGCTATGGAAAATGATAGTACGTCATGGCAATAAGATTATTTAGGGGCTGGGGACTGGAAGAGAGGGAAGAAGGTGAGTCAACTGGCCATGAATTTGAACTTGAGGGTGTGAGGCCCCATAGAAATCCAGAGGGGGAAAACCAGAGTGCAAGGGGAACTACTGAGGGAAAGCCACAGGCAAAGGCTGATTGTTGACCAGTGAAAGAGTAGCTGGCTCATGCCTGTACCTCTGCATTTCCTATTGGCATTCCCAGATCTGGATAGCCTGTGAATGCCTATAGGAAAATCAGAGGTTCAGGCCTGCAGCTTGCTAATCTGCAAATGCTAATAGGGAACATACAGAGAATTCCACCACCTGGAAAATTGCACCAGAAGGGGGCAAAGAGGTAACGTATGCTATCCCGGTGCTTGGGGGAGGGGAGGGAGGAGGTCGAATGGGAAAGAGGAAAACACAGTGACACACAGGAAACATTTTAAAAGGCCTTATTGATATCACAAAAAGATATTACAAAAAGATGTTCATCAAATTGTCATTGAAGGTAGGTGTTGTGGTTAGCATGGTGATTGATTTGGCAGCACAAGGTATCTTGGACCTCTCCAGTTATATGCTGCTCTGCTTTGTTTAGCTGGTCCTGGAAGAGGTACACTGGCTCACCCGAGCTAACTGGTTGGAGGTTCTCCGTCATGGCACCACCAGTCTCACAGATGTGGTGAACACAAGCAGCGGCTGTTAGCAGGGGAGGGGCCTCTAGCTGGAAATAGATCCTAGCAGCTATTGATCTCTGGAAATTTTTTAAAAGCTCAAAATCCCTCTCCACAACAGAGCAGGTGATGCTGATCTGCCAGTTAAAGTACCTTTGCTCTGGGGTGTGGGCAATGCTGTATGCCTTCATGAGCTTTGGCTCCAGGGGGTAGGCACTAGAGGTGTGCACCAGAAGCCTATGTGTTTTTCATTTTTTTGTTTTTGTTCTTTAAATATGTTATTTATCTTTTCATAAATATAAAAGTTTTGTTTTTGTTTTTGCTTTTGTTTTTGTTTTCCATTGGTTTTAATGGAAAACACATTTTTGGCTGTAACCTTTGTGCTTTACATTATATTTGGCTGAAACCTGGAAGGCATGTACCTCCAATGGAAGCCATTATGTGTACCAAATTCCAAAAGGATTGGATAAAGGAATTCAATTTCATAAGAATTTGAATTATATTATTTTGCATATATCTTCATATACATTCTTAGCTTCAACTTCTTTGTCTCGCATTTAATGTAGATGAAACTTGGAAGGTTTATACCTCTTCCCATATTTACTATTTATGCCAATGTCCAGAAGGATTGGATAACAGGTCCTGGTGGTATAAGCAACTAACTTATAAATGTATGTCTGACTGTAACATCTTTGTAGTCCAAGCCACATACATAAAATTTAACAGGGCAGTATACCATACTTTCACAGTCATTTGTGCCAAATATCAGAAAGATGTAATAAAGAGTCCCAATTTTATATGCCTGCACAGCATATGCAGGGAAGGAGCCTATGCCAGGGATTCTCTTACGTGTGACTGTGGTATAAGAACGGTTTGTGATGCCAATTGGCCAGCAAAAATGTCAACCCAATATCCTCATTCTGTGCTGTGACCATCCCAACATCTCTCCCCCACTTGTTACTGGAAAGTCAAAAGCATATGTTTAGGAAAGAGGCAATAGAGATTCTCTTATGTCCTCTGTCACAGTGCTGCAGGATGTGACTGTGATAATAATTGACCAGCTTGGATGTGTAAACCATGTTTCCTGATTTCTCAGATGCTATCTCCAAAGTCCCAGTTATGTCTCTTATATGCCCGCTTGAGGGCCGCCCCCTGTGCCCGCCTCAAAGCCACTACCGATTGGTCCTGTGAAGCTGGAAGCATGCAGTAATTGGCCAGTGAATGTGTCTGTCAGTCTGTTGGGTTTCTCCACATCCTCCCTCCTACAGCCTCCCTCCCCCTGCCATGCCATGTGCCTGTCTTGGACTGGCACTGCATGTGCTGCTATTTATCTGAATAATGGTCTTCAAGGGGCCAAATTCAATTGCTTATACAATTGCTTCCCTTTGTCACATTGTCTTGTATATTGTATACCCTTTATCTAATATTTCTGAAATTGGCAGGAGTATTAAGCTTGTGGAGTGACATTCACAGGTTTCATGCAAATTGTATGGCAGATGAAAAAGTTGTAGCCATTAATGTGTATGGAGCTTTTCTTAAAATCACAACATTCATTTGTTGTCTTTATCTAATCATTTTGAACATTGGTACACATAGTTCCCTCCACTGGGGGTACAATAAATCAATAAGAAACAAAAATGTTATATCCGGAAATACGTTTTTCAGTGTTTTCCCTTTAGTTAAAAAACAAAATGTCATTTTCGTTTCTATTTTTGTTATTATTATTTGTTGTTTTTGTTATTGAAATAAAGATAATGAAAACGATAATTTTCATTATAGTTATTGTAATAATGAAAAGAACATGCACACCGCTAGTAGGCATGGTGCTCAAGAACAACAGGCCTCATGAGACCCCCCTCAATTCTTTTTTCTGTGGAGGATCCAAAGTCTCCAGTTTACATGCACCCAAAGAAGGGGAACTGATGGAAGATTCAGGCATCATGGTTCTCTTCCCAGAGCAGACCAACAGCATATGCACGAACTTAGCATGGTGGTCTACTACAGCCTGGAGAACCATGGGAAAAAAACCTTCTGGTTCAGGTGGTTGTTCTCGCTATGGGATGGGCAGATGATGGTGATATGGCTTCTGTCAGTCGTCCCTATACAGATCGAGAACCCCTCTCATCAAAAGTCCTGCATTACCTCTGCGGGGTCAGCCAGCTGTACCACCTAGTCCAGCAGCACTTCCACAATCACTTTGCAAACCTTTACGTTTGGTCGAGGACCTCATGAAGGCTGGAACATCTTGATGACTGAGGCAATTGACCAGACAGCTCTGAGGCATCCATTGCCACACTGTATGCATCGCAGGTCACCTTGGTTTTCTGAAGACCTGTGGTGCATGAAATATGAGGGATGACGGTTAGAGTGATGATGGCGCCGGTCTCGTGCTGAGTGTGACTGACTGTGGCATATAGTGTGGCTGTGTGCATATGCCGTGGCCGTGAGGACAGCAAAGAAGGAATTCTTTGCTCCTCTCATAGCAGCCACGAAGTCATGTCCAGTGAAGTTATTCCACGTGGTGCAGGGACTGGTCAGTCTGGCCTCCCTCCACCAGGACCTGAATTCATCCAGTGCCCACTGTGACCTGTTGGGGAACTACTTTGCGGATAAGATCGCTCTCATTCAGCTTGATTTCGACTCAATATTATCACAGGTAGGAGGTGAGCCAGAGGCTGTGGAGGCTCTGTCCGGTCCAAATTTGTGGAATCTGTTTCAGGAAGTGATCCCAGCTGATACCGAGGGTGTTTTGGGGGCATTGAGGGCCACTTGTTGTGAATTAGATCGATGCCCGTTCTGGCTGGTGAAAGCCTACCAGGAGACATTGGGGCCGGTGTTAGCTGAAGTGATCAACGCCTCCCTTTGGGAGGGGAGGGTGCCGAGCTGTCTCAAGGAGGCAGTAGTACGGCCCCTTCTTTAAAAGCCATTGTTCGATGCTGATGCTCTGGCAAACTACTGGCCAGTCTCTAACCTTCCCTTTTTAGGTAAAGCAATTGAATGTGTAGTGGCCCAACATCTCCATGAGCACCTGGATGGTATTGGTTTCCTTGACCCCTTGCAGTTGGGCTTTCAGGCTGGATATGGCATTGACACAGCAATGGTAGCCTTAGTCGATGACTTGCACCATGAGATGGACCAGGGTCCTGTTAGATCTCTCTGTGACTTTTGATACTGTTGACCATGAGCTGTTGGTGAAGCGCCTGCGGGACGGAGCTGGAGTGGGCGGAACTATGTTGAAATGGTTCTGCTCATTAGGGATGGGCGAACAGATCGCGGTTGGGGTGCGGCCGTTCGGTTCGTCTGCGTTCGGTTCGTCCGTTCGGTTCGTCCGTTCGGTTCGTCTGCGTTCAGTTCGGCCGTTAGGTTCAGCAGTTCGGTTAGTTCACCGAGTTTGGGTTCGGCTGTTCGGTTCGGTCATCCGAACGGGCCGTTTGGTTAGGCTGTTTGGCTGTTTGGTTTGGCCGTTC
>QEPC01009073.1:12820-52353 GCA_003113815.1 Sphenodon punctatus | reverse complement strand
TGAGATGTACATCCCAGAGTGTGCTTTGCCAAGGATCTGGCACAATGCATCTTAGGATAATATCCAGGGACTGGGAAAGAGCAACACGAAAGGAATTCTGGGAGCCAGGAGGGAGAGAGGTTGCTGGTGGTGGAGTGTAAGAGGTGGTGTTTCCTGCATTCATTAAAGCCCCCTCCCTTTTAAAAAATACTCTGAGCACTGGGTAAATCCATAAATACTTAGGACTCATGATAATCAGATGCCACAGTGGCATGATCCATAGCATAGATAGCTGAAAGATTCTGTTGCTTCTCACTAAACCATAAACAAAAGTGTTCTCTGCCAATTTTATCTTCCCCATTTCTCTTCTTTCCCCTACCTCCTCTTCTCATCCTATTTTCTCTCCAATTGACCACTGCAACAGTTAGCACCCTTTCTCCCATTCAAAAATGGTGTTGTCAAACACACTGTTTCCTCACGTTTCAACCTCCCACATCAAATGAATTTAGGGGATTAGCTTATCGGGGTTGTGGCAGTTTCTGAATAGGAGCCCACTGGTACAACAGTAAGACAAGAATACTCACAGAAGAAGTACTGGTGCTGGTGATTGTAAGGCATAAACTTCTTCTTCTTCTTCCCAAGCTGTGAAAGGAACAGGTCAACACTGGGTCCATAGAGATAGAGATGCCATCACCAGCACTCAGCAGTGATACCTCTTACAGTTCATGTCATGCTTATCCTCTGTAACATATGGCTGGATAAAGTTTGATGGGGGCCAGACTGGAGGTGGGTATTGCTGCTGCTACCCATCAGCTTTTTGATGGCAGAACACTCCTAGTGCCCCAAAGTTGATGAGTGGCAAGAGCATCACCTTCCCTACCCATCCACAGAGGTACTGGCCTCAGCTTCTCCCCTGATAGGATTAAAACTGTGACTGCTGTGGATGGGCAAAGAGGGTGCTGCTACTGCCACTTATCAGCTATGTGGCTGGCACTGAGTGTTTTGGCTGGTGGGGTGGAAGGAACCAACAGGGCAGATCCATTAAAATCCTTTTTAAAAGGGATTGGATAAGTTCTTGGCAGATAGGTCCATTAATGGCTATTAGCCAAGTAGGGTCGGGGAATGTAGCCGCGTACTATTGGAGGCTGGAACAAGTAAGAATAGATTTCCCATTACGATCTGTTGGGTACTTCTCCCAAGAGAAAGAGATTGGGCACTGTTGGAAACAGAATGGGCTTGATGGACCATTGGCCTGACCCAGCACGGTACTACTTATGTTCTTATTAGCTCCTCTACATATCTCCAAGCATATAAGGTCTGGGGAGGGAGTACGGAATTTCTAGGACAAGCATGAGCCATGGCAACCCTTTTTAAAAAAACACCACCCCAACAACAAATTAATCACTGATTAAACATGCTATATTTTGTAGAGGATAATTCGGTCTTCCCTACTGCATTTTACTGATAATTCAAAGTGATAACTCAAACCTAAAATGTTAAGTGGAAGTTAACATAATGTTTTTCATCCTGCCTCTCACAGTTTAATTGTTCAAATCCAGCCTTTGTACCTAACTTAAAGACATACTTGGTTGGCTGCCTAGCAGGATTCCCTTCACCCCAGACCCACTCTTTTTATTTAGGACTAGAGATAAAACAAATAGCAATTATTTTTAAAATTCAACAGGCATCAGATAGCCCTTCCATTAGTAGACTAGTTGTTCCAGATATCCAGACATTAGGCAGTTCATTCATGAACCACTATAACATGAACACATCCTTTCAGGTACATGAGTTGTTCTCAGCCATCCTTCAGCACTCACCTCCACAGAAAGTGTCTTCCCCAAGGCAAAAAGATTGGGATGTAGCAGAAGATCAGTGTCCTTGGGGAAGCAATTGGTTTTAGCATGGTGCTGGTTGTGCAGTCGATGCCACCAATTGGATGAAAACGCCTGAAGAAGAAGACCAGAGCGATCAATCCACAGTGCTCCTTATTTACTCCTTCATTGGGAATTGTATCATAGTCTCCCTTTTCTACACTTATAGGTCAAACCTTCATGAGTTCTATACACTTACCTTTAGATGGCACATCACAAACTCGTGGCACAAATGGTTCCATTTGGACGTGCTGAAGACTGAAAGATGACTCAGATCATGCTGGAGCCACCAGCCCTGGACCTGGATAATAAGAGAGATTAGCAAAAACTTCAGGCCAGGGATCTTTAGCAAGAGACCAAAAGCAGCATCACTGTAATCTCTACAAACTCCAACTGAATTAGAATGTTCCCTGGCTAGCATTAGGATATTTGCATCCTCCACACACTTAAGGTAACAATCCTCTGTGGCTACTTAGCATCAACATTAGTCCTTAGTACCAGAACAAGTCCCAGTGAAGTGAATGGGACTCATTCCAGCATTAGATTGCATAGTACATGGAATCTTCTCCTCCGCATTTTGAACTCAACATAATGCGTACTAGAGCTGAAACTTGATCTCTCATATCTTGAATATCTTGTAGAGAACTGGACTCTCAATGAGATTTTTGAGATGAAGAATGAGCTGAGAATTGACTGTTCTCAACATCGCTCTTGCGAGATTCTAAAAAAAAATAAAGAACATTCTATTCATGCACAAAAATGGGCGCCTCAGCCGTTTTGCACATGTGAAGAACAACTGCAGCAGCCATTTTACGCAGGCACAGAGGATTTAATTTTTTTTTCTGCCAATCTCACAAGATCTTGAACAATTAGCAAGATCTTCTCGAGATCTTGCTGCCAATTCTCAGTTTTCACAAGATTTTCACGAGAATCATTTTGAGGCTTGTTTTAGCCCTAATAGGAACATCTTCAAGGGAGACCTCTTGTATCCTCTATATAGTCAAAGGGCTGTGATCAGTGCACCCTGTTCATCCCTTTATCTGTTTGTTGAGGGCATTCTTGAAGGTACGAGAGAAGTCTTGTATCTTTCACACTCAGTCAAAGACACGTTTCATGTTTCCTGCCAGTGCAGACCAAACCCAGATTAATGGGAACACACTAGGATATTATCAAGAACACCTTTTTCTCTAAATCCTCACCTCTAAGGAGGACTAGCATGTGTCAACTTCAACCAGTAGAAAATACTGAGTATTACATTCTTTTATAGGCAATATGCTGAGGTGCAAACAGCATAAGATAAAGAACCAGGTGTTACAGTGCACACTTTAAGAGAACAGTTACAAGTCACTGAATTGTACACATACACTCTGTTCTAAATTTCTCATGCACACACTCAGAAAGGCCTCCGTTTCTTCCACATTGAGGTGATCTCCATAAGAAAGGAACCTTTGAGGAATTGTCTGTGACTCTGAGTTTTCATAAATCCTAAAGGACTAGCTGGGAGTATGAAGGGTTTAGAGAGTTCAAGTATGGGGCACCTCGTGTTTACATGACACTAAAGTGCAAATGGGTAGCTCATTTACTACCGGCTGCAAGTAATAGCTGCATTTTTAAGTATTGCATTGGGTACTTGATGCACTACGTGATTACCAATTGGGTATTCAGATACTAAAAAACCCGACAATTTCTGGTACTGATATTTTAATTTTCCAGTTACTGATGGGTAAATCATGATGGAAAACTGAAAAATTGTGATGGAAATCAACATTCCGGGACTGGAAGTCAACTTTCTGGGACATTTCAAGGCATTTGGTATTCGACTCAAGTAAAAATCAGGTACTTATTGGTACCTGATATTTTCAAGTTAATTCAAGTGCTGAAAATTGTATGGGTATACCCATTTTTGCGGGTACTCCTTTCAGTGCTAATGACAACGTAAGGGAGGCTTATGTTCAACATCTGAGAGGGTTACAATCTTTCAACCTGCTGGGACAGGAGTTGATGTGAGTTCCTTACAGGCAATGCTCCCACATTCCTTACCTGTATAATATTTTTCTGAAACGGGTTATGGATTCCAGAAGCCATAATTTCCCTTATGTCCAGAGCTTCTGTATCTTTCCCTATATTGCATCCCACCAGAGTGCAGAGAAGGGGTGGGGAAACATTTCCCTTTCCTGGACCACTTTGAAAATTAGTACAAGCTCCAAGGGCTGCATAGAAGTTGGGGGTGGAGGTGCTTAGGAGATGTGCTTAGGAAGATATTTTGGATCTGTGCCATGGATCTGTCCCCAGTCCTTGTGTGCATGCCCTTGTCTCTGTTCCCTTACCCTGAGCTAAGTCAGTGCTCAGGGGTAGGAACTGGATGCAGGGGTCTGATCCAGGAACTGAAAAGGGGCCAAATAAAAGCTAGACATAGGCTGCATTAGACCCCTGTGCCTGGGGTCCCCCCAATCTTGGTGTAGAGCATAAGATTATGAAAGATCTGAGCACCCCATCTCCCGCTTTTTCTACAATATTTTGCACTGCTCTTTTGAGTTTTGGCTGTTGGGATCAGCAGAAACTTTAGTGGGGAATGACTATCTTGTGATTTGGGGAGTAAGGTCATAAGCTGTTTTTACATGGACTGCCATGGACTGTACCCCCCTCCCCTGCCACTCGGTGTTCAGGCAGGTGTGCGGTGGGGGGGAGGGGCAGTCAGTGTATATGGCTGCCAGTGTGTGGGGGGATGAGTTTGTGGCGGGTGTGTGCCCATGTAAACACTGCGGGCAGCGGGTGTTTGTGCGTGTGCACTCCAGCCACCCATGCACCAACACCCGCTGCACACCTATCCACACCCACCTCCACCGACAGAACCATCCACCACAATAGAGGATGCTCTGTGGGTGGAGGTGGGTGTGGGTAGGTGTAGGTGTGTGTATGTCCGTGTAATCGGGCACACACCCACCTACACCCTCTGCGCCACCATAGTAGAGGCAGTGGATGAGGAAGTAGCTGTAGAATGGGAATAATGTCCCTTCACGGTACCCATGAGGACAGGACGACGAGTTGGATAATTTACCTGGGCAGTTCCCAGCAGTGCTGCGGAGATGAGGAAAGGGAGGAAAGATGTCCCAAAGTACCAGAAGGTGAGCCAACCAGCAGCCTCCAGCAGCAGGATTTGCAAGAAATGTTGGAAGAAGAAGAAGCGATTTGGTTTCATGAGTCCCATCCTCTCTACAGTAGCACACAGCTCGCGGAACTCTTCTATCAGCAATTTCTGTGGGGAGAGACCCAACACTGTAATCTAGTAAAATCAGGGTAGATGGGATTTGTAGTTAACATCATATCAGTTGGGTTATCTCTGGATTTAGAGCTTATAAGGAATCTGTAGCTATCAGAAATATTCAGTGGGCGAATATAGGAGCAGGATAAAGCTCTTAGTTCTGACCAAAAATAAGATTTATTTTTTTAATGGAGACCCCAGTAAACTCTTTATTTTTTCCCAAAGAAGAATGTTTCCAGTGTTTGTAGAACAGCTGTTTAAAAGGGAAAGAGGTTTCATCTAGAGCTGAAATGAATTGGCGATTTTATGTCCACAGATATCATTCATGTTTTTATTATATTTATTATATTATATTATATTATTTATTATTATTATTAGTAGTAGTAGTATTATATAGTGCCAGCGGATGTACCTGGTGCTTTACAGAGAATAAGATAGACACGGTCCCTGCCCGAGAGCTTACAATCTAAAAGACAGGGGGAGGGAAGACAGGGAAGAGGAAACAGAGGGAGAGACAAGGGACGCAACAATCATGAGGAGGCGAGAACTCAGGTGCACGTTCTTGGCTTGGTTACAATACAATGGGAGTTTGCAGATAACAGGTGGGGGATAGTCCTGGGTGGGGATGATTAGCAGGAGTTAGGAAGTGCAGAGCAGAAGAGGTGGATTTTGGGAATATTCCAGTCACATCTGCAACAAAAATGTCTGCTTAGTCAGTAATTTTCGATCAAGCAGTTGGTTTATTTCAGTATTTTGGTCAATTTGGTCAATTTGGCATTTCATTTAGTTCATTTCTGCTTTCGTGCATGTGTGGTGGTGACAAAATGAGGTAACTGAAATGATCAGACCTGTATAAGACAGTATTTGAAATACTGAAATAAACCCCCCAAATTGCTGGAGGATATCTGCAGAAGCAGGACTGGGTATCCACCGGTAAAGCAAGAATATGTTCATTTCTTCAGATCCGAAGTGACGCGGGTGAGTATTATTCACCATGGATTTTCAGCCCTAGTTTAAGCCCTAGAAATAAAGGGCTCAAAGGAAGAAGACTGCCTTCTCCTTTCTT
The DNA here is from genome assembly GCA_003113815.1 of Sphenodon punctatus. Lineage (NCBI taxonomy): Eukaryota > Metazoa > Chordata > Lepidosauria > Sphenodontia > Sphenodontidae > Sphenodon > Sphenodon punctatus. The sequence continues at coordinate 46,172 of QEPC01009073.1, read as the reverse complement.
TAATTTCATACCAAGTCCCAATAAAGCTACAGTTAGCATCCCAAAAGTATTCTTTTAAATCAATACCAATGCCCCCATCAGATGAAGGAAGCTGCAATATTTTTATCCTGAGTTTCTCGAATGCCTAGAGGATTTGGGATATGTCATTTGGGTATTAACAAAAAAAAATAATCTGAGATCCATCTAGGGATCGATCATATAGGTCCTTTTTACGCAGACACTTTAACACTGATAAAATGGGTGTTACATTTTATTATACATGTTACAGGGCACCCACGGGGCAACACAGCAGCCCTGCAACATGGGTCGTTTTCACACGAGATGTCTCCACCCAGTTTTGCTGGGTGGTGGTGTCTGCACTGAACACCACGGACGGTGGGTGTATATCTGTGCATGCTCCCGTGCAACATCCATCTCCACCCACCACCCACCCACAGAGCAACGGACTCCACTGCTGGTTGCTCCGTGGGTGGGTTGTGAGTGGAGATGGGTGTTGCATGGGAGCACACACACACGCACCTACACCCACCGTCCGCGGTGTTTACACAGACACCACCACCCAGCAAAACTGGGTGGAGGCATCTTGTGTGAAAAGGACCCATGTTGCAGGGCTGCTGTGTTGCCGTGTGGTTGCCCTGTAACATGTATAATAAAATGTAACACCCATTTTATCGGTGTTAGGGTATCTGGGTAAAAAGGGCCATAGATTAAGTAAAACACAATTGGGAGCCAAGCCATATAATTGCTGACTTTCTTTCAAGCCAGTTTATATATAACTTGTTCTAGCTCCTAGCTTCAAAGTTTGCAGTAGCAAGTAAAAGTAGCAAAGGAAAGTTACGTTATATAGTGGAGAGACTGAATTTGTTATATACTCCCCAAATTATTTTTTTTAATGGCAAAAAAAGGTGCAAATATTTTTGATTGTTTTCTGTGGTCCAAGTTAAAATGGGAAAAGGTAAATTTTCTGGGTTTTGTAAATTGATGTTATATTCTGACAGTGTACTGTATTGATTGGTCTACAACCAGATGTTTTCTTTTCTTCTCAGGAAATAATACTAAGGATCATAAATGGGAATATACTTGATATTAAGGTACTGAAAGTAGTCAAAATGCTTTCCATGGCAAGAAAATATTCTTTCATTAGACTAGTGAGTTTCCTCCATTCCTCCTAACAATAACTAGCTTTATTAACAAAATAAAACGTGCGCTTTTCACATGCAGGAACGTGACCTTACAAGGCTGCAGGTGACAACATGCTTGCAAATGGTGCATGTTTTCACTCCCATCTGAAGGCACTAATCCACATAATTGCCCCTGCTATGCACATTTACAAGGGCGCTTTAGAGGGCTGCAAAATACAGCTGTCAAGTGGCCTTGTAAATGCACATAACAGCGGCAATTATTAAGATTAGTGCCTTCAGATGTGCAGGGAAACGTATGCAATTTAAAGTGTGTTTTCACCTGCAGCCTTGTAAGGCCGTGTTCCTGCATATGAAAAAGCACCCAAAGAGAGAGGCATTTAAAAGTTTCAGGACAGAGAAAGAACCTTCCATAGAATCTAAGACCCATTTTTTTACTTTATTCATAGCAACACCAGCAACTACAGTCAACAGTTAATCAAAATGAAAGAGAGATGCTAGGATGTCTTCCATTCTTTTCTACATATCTGTTTTTGTTAGTTTTCTGTGTGAGAATGAGTGTTTTTTTAATAGTAAGTGATATTAACGATGTGGCAATTTCAGTTGCTGATTGCATTACATAGAACACCTAATATGTAGGCAGAACAAAGGTTCAATGTTGCATATTTCTGAAATATTTTAGAATTAGATACACAGATTTTGAAGGAAGGAAGGAAGACTCTGCTACCTGAACATAGGAATAGCCATCTCTGGCACTCTCCATTTAGATTAATTATAATGTTGCTACCCATAGCTACACAGAGTGCTTTCTAACATGATGACAGCCCACTTTAACATGCTATAGCATGGTTTAAACCAGGGCCACCGTCAGGTTAGTTCCCGTCTGCCAGATTTGGTACGGGATAGTTCCCGTTCATGGTGGTGGCTAGCGGAGATTGCGACTTGGGGAAGTTCCCGCGTCACAGCCTGGACTAGCCACCACCACGGTCGAGATCCTGCTGCCCAACCGGGAGTAAAGTGGGCTTTCACCCCAGTCTGGATTGCCACCGGTTCCGGGCACCAAGGCAGCTGTCATTGGCTGCCCTGACTTCCCATTAGGAAGGGGGCGGGATGCTGGATGGAGCGTGGGGGCCAGGCGAATTCACATCTGTGTGTCTCCACGCCCTACACACTGGCCCAGCCTCTATCATGTTAGTTCAGGGGGCAGGACCTGTCCCAGCTGCAGTGGCGGCTGCACTCTGTACTGGGTGAGTCCATGGCAGCACTTTGGCATCATCATGTTAGAAAGGACTGAGTCTGTCATGCTGCATTATTTGAAGCTTGTTTATACTTTGTATAAGTAGTTTGTTCTTGTAACTGTACTCATGAACCGGCATGTGAATTATGCAGAATATACCCTATAGCTAGTGTACCCTGAATTTAGAGGTTATGGTGAAAGAATTTCAAGATCAGCTGCAGAACAGTTGTATCCTAGACCAGGGCTGGGGAGCCTTTTTCCTTCCAAGTGTCACGTTGAAAATTAGCACAAGCTCCAAGGGCTCCATAACAGTTGGGAATATTCTGAACTCAATATTGGGTGATTTCAGATGTGACGGGCGGCCGCTTTCACCATGGGCTGTGGGGTGGTTCGGACCACGGCCGGGGATGAAGGGGCATGCCAACAGATGTGCACCCCATTGCCCCTGGCCGTGGGGACCGCCAAACCACGGCCCGTGGTGAAAGTGGCTGACCGTCACGTCTAAAGTGGTACCCTCCCCGAGGGGGCGGAGCTGTGCGGCATGGCCAACAGCCCTCCCCCCTCCCAATGGGCAGCATCCAATCTGGCCGCTGCCGCAACCACAGGCGCAGGTGAATTCCATTGACCGCGGTGAACGGTAAGTAAACAGAAGTTACTTTCCATTCACCACGGCCGTGGTGGCCTTTCACCACACTTCTTGACCTCCTCGCATCCAGAGGTCCAGAAGCATGATGAATGCAAACACAGGCCACGTTTTACTGTGGTGAACATCTGGCGGCGAGCAAACAGACGTTCATCACAGTCAAACGTGGCCCGTGTTTGACTGTGGTTCAGGCGCGGTGAATTTCAGACTCGTAACATCTGAAATCACCCATTCAGTTCATATTCTGACTATTCTGATACTGAAACTGTGAGTCACACTCTTGAATTACATACTGAGATTTTGTCATGTAAATATATGGTTAGTTATTTTGGGGTGGAAACAGAAGTGATGGCACATGGTGGCAGCCCGAAGCCACAGTGGACACAGTCTGCACCGGGTCAGGCCACACAACAAGGGGGGCACTCAAAAAAGGAAGGAGCAGTTCATGAATCTGTGCCATGGATCTGTCTCCTATACTTGTGTGTATGCCCTCATTTATGCTCCCTTACCCTGAGCTCATTTTTTTAGTTCTTGGGGGTTGAAACTGAATAATAGAATCATAGAGTTGGAAGTGACCTCAGAGGTAATCTAGTCCAATGCAGAAAATCAGCAGCTACAGGATCCCTGACAGATGGCTGTCTAGCCTCTGTTTGAAAACCTCCAGTGAAGGAGCACTACCTCCCTAGGTAATTTGTTCCACTGTTGAACAACAGTTCTTCCTAATGTTTAACTGAAATCTGCTTTCTTATAATTTAAGTCCATTACTTCTAGTCTTGCCTTCAGGGGCAAGAGAGAACAAGCCTTTGCCATCCTCTCTGTGACAGCCCTTCAGGTAGTGAAAGACTGCTATCATGTTTCCCCTTAAGTTTCTCTTCTCTAGGTTAAAGGTTCCCATCTCCTTCAATCTTTCCTCATAGGATGTGGTTTTCAGAACCCTGACCATCTTTGTTGCCCTTCTCTGAAACTGTTCCAATTTATCAATGTTCTTCTTAAAGGGCAGTGCGCAGAACTGGACACAGTACTCCAGATGAAGTCTGACCAGCGCAGAATAGAGTGGAACTATTACTTCTCGTGACTGGGAAATGATGCTTCTATTAATGCAGCCTAAAATTGCATTAGCCTTTTCTGCAGCTGCATCAAACTGCTGACTCATGTTCAGTTTGTGATTAACTACAATCCCCAGATCCTTTTCATGTGTATTGCTGCCAAGTCAGGTATCCCCCATCTTGTATTTGTACATTTGATTTTTCTTACCTAAATGCATAACTTGACATTTATCTCTGTTGAACTTCATTTTGTTAGTTTCATCCCAGTTGTCCATCCTGTCAAGATTATTTTGAATTTTATTTCTGTCTTCTAAGGTGTTAGCTATCCCTCCCAGTTTTGTGCCATCTGCAAATTTAAAAAGCATTCCCTCTACTCCCTCAATTAAGTCATTAATAAATATGTTGAACAGTACCGGGCTCAGGACAGAGCTCTGCGGCACTTCACTTGGCACCCCCCTCCAGACTGATGAGGAGCCACTGATGAGGAACACTTTGAGTACAGTTCTTTAACCAGCTGTAAATAGACCTAATGGTATTATCATCTATCCCACATTTTACCAACTTGTCAACAAGGATATCACAAGGGACTTTGTCCAATGCTTTGCTGAAATCAAGATATATTACTTCCACGGCATTCCCGTGATCCACTAAACTAGTAGTCTGACATGACTTATTCTTGACAAATCCATGCTGGCTTCTAATAATCTTCACATTTTTTTCTAGATGCTTTTACAGGCTGACTGCTATATAATCTATTCTAGTATCCAGGTATTGTTGTCAGGCTGATCGATGTACAGTTTCTGAGATCCACCTTTCTCCCCTTTTTGAGGATAGGGACATTTACCCATACCCAGTCTTCCAGCACCTCACCCATTCTCCAAGAGTTCTCAAAGATGATAGACAGAGGTCCACCAGATCCAGGCACTGGCAAAGGGCCACATAAAAAACTTGCTGTGGGCCACATTTGGCCCCTGGACCTGAGGTTTCCCACCTCTGTCCTAGACAAGGGGTTGGATTTTGGCACAAAATATCAAGGACTCTATTAAGAGATCATCTTTACGATTCTCGCACGCAGATAGATGTTGACACTAGGATAGAGCTGCGTGTCCAGTTCCTTCACAGGCAATTAGACAGCAGACCTAATTTCAGTGGAGCATAAGCAGATCATCATCAGCTGAGCTGATGAAATTGACCATATGGATCAGGTCCTGTTGGCTGCAGAGTAGAGCAGGACCTGGCACCGGGGATTTGGCTGGATTGGTGCAGACAAGTAAAAAAGGGCCACCTCCAGATGCCTACCTAAGAACCACCAAGTAGCTGGATCTGTGAATAATGTATTATGCATGTGAGGATTACTTTGCAATACTGAAACTGTGAGTCACACTCTTGAACTACTAATGGTGATTTTGTCAGGTACCTATATAGTTAGTTATTTTTGGGTGGAAACAGAAGCGATGGCATGCAGCAGGAGCCCGACCCGGCCCAGGTCAGGAAGCCATGGTGGACATGGTCTAGACCGGCTCAGGCCATACAACAAACAAACATGTCGGCAGCTGGAGGGTGAGGAGACACACAAATACCTCGACCATGTGATGTGCCCAGTGCCCACCCCTTGCCATTGTGGGGCAGAACAGACATGCTGGCCCGCTGTGGCCCACGTTGGTCTGAATGGGTGGCCCTTAGCCCAGGCTAACATCTGGCAGCACTGAAACAGTTGTGCCAGTAGTTTCCAGGCTACAGCGGGCCACTGCAATGTCTGTTTTTACTAGGGATGGGTATTCAGATTGAATTATGGATTTTGATCCACTACAATTCGGATCTGTAAATTCCAGATTAATTATGGATTACAGATTTGGATTTTCCTGTTGAAGTCAATGGGAAACTGATCCATAGTCCGTCTGAGTCCTTAGCCTAACCTAGCCTAGGTCCGGTAGAGTGAGTCTGACCACCTGCCACCCTCATCCCCTGTGGTCTCAGAGTCTACTTAACAGCATCTGAAAGTCTTTATTGTAGCACTGCTGCTGCTGTAGGGCCTCTGGCAGACTTCCTTGTTGCAACGTCCTCCTTGGTCCTTATGGAGCATGCGCAAAATGGCCACCAGTACCATTTTGTGCATCTTCAAAATGGCTGCCACCCTTAAACAAAATGGAAGCAATGTCATTTTGGCACTGCCATTTTAGTTAAGGGCAATGGTCATTTTATTCACGTGTGATAAGGAGCAGGGACGATGCCGCAGTGAGGGAGCAGTGGTGGTGCATAAATCAAGCCCTCCAAGGCTTCTAAGTAGACTCCAGGGACCTGGGGATGGGGGAGAAATCCAGATCCATCATGTATTGTGGATTATATGGATTAATCCACAACTGCCCTCCTTTGGACAGTTGTCGATTAATCCAAAACCAGAATGCCCCTCCCTAGATTTTACCCATTGAAAGCCACTCCTCTAGTGGCTAAAATAAAATCTGAGCTATCAGAAAACTATTGAAGTGAACAGTGTGTGTGAAAATCAAGTAGTTGCTCCTGTGGCAAAGCTTTGAAAAAGAAAATATGAAGCACAGTGGTTTGATCTGATGTATGAAAGTGATTGGTTTAAATTCTTATTTGCCTTTCTTTTCTGCTTTTGTTTTTTAAAACTGGTTTTGCCAAGTCTAGCTCCAAACCTAAACCATGGGTTATTTAAAATGTTTATAATTTAAATAATTTTTCACTCTATCAGATGGAGATCGGTTAAAATAACTTATACGATAACTCCATTCAAATAATTTATATGCCTGTAGGCATAAACAGACTGCCAGTTCTTGAAGGGGCAGGAAGAATGAGAGTGGATTGTAGAGGGGGCCCATGCATTTTATTCTCACCCCGGTCCCACAAATTCTAAGGCTGGCCCTGCTGAAAGAGACAGAGGGGGAGACAAAGAAGTTATTGTAAGCAGTGAGAGTTAAAGTCAGGCAGAGGGAGACATCATGCTGGCAGAAACAAAACAAAAAAGGAAATTAGCAAAATAAAAGCAGAATGTGTGAATGAGAGGATGAGGTAAACTGTAAATAGCTTCACAGCACAGCTGAACTAGGCTTTAGGTGACTACAAAAGATTATGCTGGTCAAAGTTCTAGGCTTGGAAATGAGAATTCTCCAGCGATTCCCTGTAGCAAAGGCTAAAAAATGACAACTTGAACTCACTAACATAGCAAGAGGCAGATTTTTTCTAGATTAAGGAGAAAAATCTTCCTTCACCATAAAATAATAGTTTTTGACCCCTGAGAGTCCCAATTGAATGCTGCTGATCATGAAGTCATACATTTTAGGACTAAAAGTTATAGCACACATTTTGACTGTGCAGTTTCCTCCTGCATTAGAAAGGCCAAACAATTTCACATTAAGTAAAAAAATACGTAGCCAAAATAAATCATATATTTTTAAAGACATCTGCTCTTGATTTAAAGACTGGAGAAAGGACATTTATTCGTGGGCTGCTACCGTGCTTAATTCCTTCCCCTCTTTCACAAATGGCACAAATTTGAATTTATATAGCTTCAACTTCCAGGAACTAGTATAGGATTTGTCATGCCTTTATCTGCTGGATTAAAGAACTCTCTAGTAGGGGGAAGAGAGACTGAAACTGATGTATGTCACTCTCCACAATGAGGATCAGTTGACAGTGCAGGAAAAAAACTGTGAAAGATGTGTATTCCTTCTCCCACATCCCCAAACTTTCCACTCGGTTCTGTGATACATCATGATAAATACTCTGGGTGCAATCCTACAGCCTGTGTAAGTCACCCACAGGCTGCGGGCATTCAGGTGTACATGTGTGCCACACGTGCAGCAAGTCACACATGACAAAGGCCGATACAACCCCCTGAGCCCGCACACCATGCAGCCTGGGGGATGGAACAGGCATGACTCCTGCTCCATCCCCTAGACCACAGGGTGTGTGGACTCAGGGGGGGGGGGGGGAATCACATCAGCCTAGGTTGAGCCTTTGCCTGAGCGTGGGCATTCTGGCCATGTGCCTTGTGTAGGTGCAGTATACATGGGCCATAGGATTACATCAATTTACAATCTGAACCAGGGAGCGTGCCATGGCGAGGAAGCTGGCTGGAAGCCTTGCAGTGGCCATGGCACTTCAGTCAAGTCCTTCGAGGCCGGTGGGTTCCACCTTGGAGACCCAGGGAATGGGGATGGAAAGAAAGCCGAATTGGTAAATCTGACTCGGTAAATCCAAATCTGTAATGAATCTGAAGTTTTTAATCCAAATCCAAAATTAATCTGAATCTGAAAATCGATCTGAATTCCCATCCTTAGTGCCTAGGTGTATTGACTGCCAGGAAATAAAAAGAAATTCCACTCTTCTGTTCGGAAAAGCTATTAAGAACCCCAGATCCTGTCCCATATCCAGTTGTTAGGAAAGTCTTACATTTTTGCTGGGTTCAGAACTGGGCTGATCTGCTGCCAGTTCTCCAACCAGCAGGGGTTTCATGTGCTTCTTCACCAGAGCCTTGTTGAGGTGAAATAATCTGAATGGATCCTGTATAAAAACAAAAGGAAAAGAGGTAATAAATACAACACAGAATACGAGAGGGGTCAAAAGATTAGGCCCCAAAATACTCCAGTAAGAAGCAATCCTCTTGGATGAAACTCCTCCTTCCTCTCTGTTAAAGATATTGCTAGAGTATAGTTCAGTTTAATGTTGTATGCAAGTGTGGATTAATGAATGGACCCATTGGCCCTGGTCAAGGACTCCTTGAAACAACTGAAACACCCTGCTCCCCCCATTTAGAAGCTACCACTGCTACTGTCATTCTGCAGGTGCAGCTCAGTCAGAGAAGGCATTGCCAGCAGAAACCTTCTTGGGCTCCTACAAAATCTGTGCTGTCATTGCCATAGAGAAAGGATGGGAGGGGTGCAGCAGCTAACCAAGCCTGCAGTGGGCACTCACAGCAACAGCCCTCATGCCTGACCAGCCACCATCCTCCCCACAGCGACCATCCCTGTGAGTAGGGCTGTAGCGGAATGTCGCAGCGGTAGCTACTTCCGCTGGAAAAAGCATTTCCGCAATTAGTGGTATGGCATGGCAGAGGCTTTCATTCCGCTCGTTTCATTCCGCTACTTCCGCAGTTCCGCTAATTTCATTCCACTACTTCCACAGGGTTTGCAAAATAGTGGAAACATGACATTTTCGCTACTTCCACCATTTCGCCAGCACCACAAAATAGCAGAACAGCGGTTTTCCGACAGTTTCTGACAATTCTGAAATTTTTCCGATAGTTTCCGAATTTGCAGAATGCCAGCGGAATTAGCAGAATGTCATCAGAAAAGCCGCGGTGTGGCGCGAGCAATTCCAAAATGGCAAAATGGAATCGCGGCGCAGTAACAGCTACTGCCGCATCAGACCTACCTGTGAGTGACTCAGAGGTGTGGGAAGCAAAGTACAAGCCCCAAACAGTAGCAGGCTTCCGCTTGGGTGCTGAAGTCTGAGGGAAAGGAGAAAATAGGACAGCCAGACGGGATGATTCTGCTCTTTCCTCAGCTGCCAGTGCTGGGTGTGATCACAGAGCAGCTCACACCACTACCAACTGTACCAGTAAGAGGGGAGGGCAGAGAGTGTTTTTAAAAGAGACACTTCCATGAATGGCCACACATTAACCACAAACCCAATTGCTCGTTTGAAGGTGGAGTGTGGGGAGGTGAACTCCCATGACCCACACACCAGCCACTCATGGCCACTCACGGCACACTGCCGAAAAAGCTGGGGTGGGTTCTGCTGGTCAAGTCAAAACACTGTATATGGGGACAGGTGCCCATGCATCCACTGCCCTTTTGAAATGAGGCTCCCCCCATACCAGCAGACAGGTTCGCAACCCAGCTGCCTCCCCGGTCCTGCCCACAGGCCACAGCCAGGCCGGGAACTCCCTGAGGAGCTCTTAAAGGACACACAAAAGAAATACAACACTGAGTTGGCTCAAAGCACAACAAGCCCCCCCTTGTGATGCATGAGAGAAAAATCAACAGCACTGAGGACAGTGGCTCAGATGGCAGCTTCCTGCATGTCCCACCCAGTGATACGCACTTCCGTTGAAGCCCAAGACTGCCAGCAGCTGCAGTGGCTGCACCATCTCCTGGGTAAGAAGAGGATACTAGCTGCTGCAGCTTCATGCTTCCATGGTGTCCGGGACTGTGTGTCATGACAGAGGGCAAACAATGTCAGAGAAGGGGGCGGGAATTGTTTGCATGACCAATCTATCATGGAGGGAGTTTGCAAAGTCTGCCTGAGTGGGTGCGATGGCCACCCAGGGAGCCACCCATTGGAATCCCTCCCCACACACTCCACATATGTGGAGCCATACCACTCTACAGATGCAGACACCCCTCACGCCAAGCCTTGCTCGTTTAAAAACACCCAGAGAAGAGAGAGGAACAATTAGGACCACACACTACCCCTACCTGCAATCGTGTGTAAGGGAGGGGAGACACGGCCCTCCACTCTTACCGTTATCCTGGTTGTGCCCTGACTGTAGTGCAGGTTATTCCATTGCCTACTGCATTGTAGTTAGAGCTGAAACATGTAGTGAATTTACCCATGAGCAATACCCAAATTGTCTGGTACCCCTACAGGTACATGATCTATAAATATAATGGGAAATGAATACTTCCCAATTCATTTTGGATTTTGAATGGGGTGCGGGGATGTGCATGGGGCTTCTTCCCTGCCCTCGTGGATTCTCTATTATTTATGGACAGTTTCTTTGCCTGCAGTGGCCTTGAACCTCTAGTTTTTCCATTTCCTTGCCAAAGCTCTACCAGCAGAGCTATCACTGGCTTCTCCTAACTACTTAGGTCGTAGAGCAGGGTATTTTACATATAAAGACCTTACACATAGCCCTTTGAAAAGTCCCTTCTGGTGTGGCTCAACCATAATGCCAGAACTGCATTATGCAGTTTCAACCATAATTGCCAGAACTGTAGCAGCAAGGAAAAAACTGTCATCGAAAAAGGACACCCATGCCAGAGTTATCCCTAAGCAGTCCCTGGCTACGGAGGGCATCATCAGGGTCAATGTCATTGAGGACACCAATTATATTGCACCCAGTGGGGTTCTTTCCAATACCTACACCCAAGATTAGGGCTGAAACTCTATCTCGAGTTTCTCTTGGTTCTCATCAAGAATCACGGTTCTCAATAGGGCTGAAATGAGAATGTGGCATGTTCTCGTGAGAATGCGTGAGATTCTTGCAAATTCTAGTGAGCTCTAGTGAGATCTCACTGAGATTTTTGAGAATCTCACTGCATGTTCAGTGCTCGTTTTTCGACCACACAAATTTCAGTGACAACGGGCCAAATTATTGAAAGATTGGTTGGATTGAGCCAATAGAGAGACACATAGGCACAAGCCTTTATGACTTTGCACTTGATATGGTGAAGAACACGAGTTTGGACTGGGGCTGATAGTAGCTACTTGGATCCTCTCTTTTCTCGATGAGAATCAGGGTTCTCAGCTCATCCTTGAAAATGAGAACAAGCTGAGAATTAGTCTGAGTCTTGCTGAGAAAAGTGAGAATTTCACCCTCCCTCCACACTTTTTTTAAAAAAAACCACCTTTTACTCACTTGACTGCCTCCCTCCGAGTCAGGGGCTGCTCTGGGACTCCTCTCTTCCCTCCCCGCTACTCTGTGGGGGCAGGTAAGGAGGCAAGTTCACTGAGGAGGCAGACACCTCACAGCAAACAAAAAAAATAAAAACCCCACTGCGCATGTGAAAAATGGCTGCCAGCAGCATTCGTGCATGCGCAGGCCTTTTCAGCACCATTTTGGAAAAGTGCAGCCAGTCAGTGCATGTGCAAATGGCAGTGTGCACGTGAAGAACGGCTGCGGTGGCCATTTTAGCATGCACAGAGCAGTTTTTGAATTTTCTCAAGATTCTCATGAGATCTCGGAACATGATTGAGATCTTGTCGCGATCTCAGCAACGTTTTTTCAATTCTTACGAGAATCTCACCAGAGTTAGAAACAATCCTCAATTCAACCCTAGTCCGAACTTAGCCAACCACCACGAGCAATCCTATGACAATGCTAGCAATATGTGGGGGCAGTATAACTGTCTGCAGGCCCTTCTAATTCTTGAAACACTACTTATCGACTATATTCCTTGTGTTGCATATTCACTAAGTCAGTGCTATTACTTTCTTTTGCTTTCTGTAGCCAATGGGGCCAATTCCAAGCCCCACAGATCTTCCATGTAGACGTGTGTGCACACACCCGCACGGAAACTGCACGCACCTGCGTTGCCAGCATATAGTGCCGAGCAGAAACTGTGCACTTGTGCAGGATCCACAGGGCTTGTGATCGGCCCCATTGTATGTTTTCTGCTGTACATTAACCTATAGAGGAATCAGGTTTTTGGTAGTAGAAGCGCTGGTAAGAGACAGACACGGACACTCAAAAGTCTGATAATGCAGATGAGCAGATTCTACAAAAGCTTTGAGTCAGAATTATGAAGGAAATTGGCAAGCCCTAGAAGACCTTTGAAAAGACAGAAAACAAACAGCTGGCTGTAACCAGGGACCCCTGTTCACTGGATTTTCTCCATTGTGGCAATGGAGAAAACACAGTGAACACAGATCCCTGCCTGTAACTCAGCTAGATTTAGCTTACCCATGTGGCAAATTAAAAACTGCCTTCCTTGCACAATTCTTTTGACCTGGTGCTTCAGGGATTTAAAATGACCGGCATGGAACTACAGAGAACAGACATCAAGCTGTTCTACATTGAACTTTCACCTGCTGCATTCAATGGAATTAATTGTGGTTGCCCTGAAAGAAGGAATTGAGAATTTAGAAAATGCTGCTAAGAATGCACGCAAAGCTGTTTCACAAAATTATCCAAATGAGCTGTGACTCAAGAAACGATAAAACAGAATTGAAGATGAATCTGGACAGCTTGGGACCTCACCTCAAAGAAGACTACAAAAATTGTACTGAAACAGGGTTTCATTTGTGCTGGGGCTTACCAGGGTTCAGCCCCAACAAATATAGCATTTGATCTGACTCTGAAGTATTTTGGGGGCAGCCGACGGCTGGGACAGGGATGCTCCTCCCTTCCACTTCTGACTGTTACTTGTTCCTTGAGGGGGAAGAAGGTGGGCTTCAGGGAGCTTCTGCCTCAGCCTGAGCCCTGAAACCAGGGGGAATCCCCATTCCCATCATTGCTGGAGTAGGGAGCAGCAGTAGGGGGATCCAGTAAAGTCAAGAGCTTCAGTGCAAGCAGGAGTTGGTTGAATGATGAGCGCTCAGTTCCTGAAGACCTGGGTAGGGGGTGCTGATCAAAATAGTTTGAGAACTAGGTGTATGCAATTTTGTATCATTTAATTAATTATGAAAACTAATGGAGACGCATTCATAACTGAGGTAACAAAAACAAATTAATAAGAAAATGGCATTTTTAAAAATGTCATTCAATTGAATGTTTATTTTTATTTTTGTTTTATTGTAATAATAAATAATCACTGCATGTGCACAAAATGGCCACTGGGACTTTTCTGCACAGGTGTACCCTTTTCAAAAATACCGCCGGTAGGTATTAGAAGGAAAAAGTCTTCAGCGTTTCAAACACTTAAAGACAATGAGTGGAAACCAAGAATCAAATGGTAAAATAAATATAAGTAGGATGTATAATAACAAGCAGTAGGCAACGGATTGTAGGAAAAGCAGATCAAGAAAGAAAGGGATTAGGAAATTAAGTATTTCCTTGCGGGTGGGCATCGCTTTTGACAAGCTGTAATTCAGGGGTTAGAACCCAGGTTTAACTGGAAGCATAGTTTGCTATGGAGAGGAAACCTAATTGTGATCATTCTCCATCTTTCCTTTAATAACCTACAGTACAGACCAGTGCTGAATCCAAGCAAACTGAGGCTTTGTGCAAAATGGTGATAAGATGTGTGCCCACTGCTTCTTGCTACTATAGGAATGTTTTGACTAGGGGTGGGACTTTCAGTTTTGTTTTAACCTAAACATCCCCAAAACAGCTTTCTTGGTTTAAAACCAAAGGATCCAAACATTTGGCAGTCTCGATTCCCAATTTTTGGCTCTTATGTTCCCATTGAAGTCAATGGGAAATCCTCCCATTAACTTCAATAGGAAGAGCTGGCCAAGGAAACCTTCCCCAACCCCATTCCCTGGGGCACACTCCCAGCCTTGGAGGGTGGGGATCCACGTACCTAACACCCCCACCTGGGTCCTGTCTTTACACCCCAGCCCTATGGCCCCTGTACTTATGGCTGTCAATCTGGGTCTTGAGGATGGGGGTGAGGAACAGCCAGCTGGGCCGCCGGCTCTGCAGCTGGCATCTGGGCCTCATCTGCTGCTGGGTGGTGGCAGGAGCCGGCTCTGCTGCCAGGCCTCTGGGCATGCTCTGCTGTGGAGCAGAGTCAGTTTTGATTCTTTTCCCCATTGAAATCAATGGGAAATTTTTCCATTGACTTCAATGAAAAAGAGAACCAAGAACAACTTGGAACACAGGGATCCAGGACAGAACAAAATCCCCAAGTCTTCTCCACTGCGAGGTAGCGGAGAAGGCCTGGCCGCCCGGCAGCGTAGCCAGCTCCCACCACCAACCAGCAGCAGAGGAGGCCCGGCCGCCAGCTGCAGAGCCAACTCCTCTGCTGGGCATCCAGGCCTTCTGCAAATCTTCTTCCTTGATCCACCAGCACCGCTGGTCCTGGTGAAGAAAATGCTGTCAGAGTAGCAGCGCACATGTGCAAAATGGCCATCCATGCCATTCTGTGCATGTGGAATCCTTATCCAAAATGGCGCCAGCAGTGTTGGCACCATTTTGGAAGAGGGCAGCTTCTCTGTGCACATGCGTGGAGCCATTCCACGCATGCACAGAGCAGCTGCCCTCTTCCAAAATGGTGCTGACGCTACCAGTGCCATTTTGAATAAGGGTTTCACATGCACAGAATGGTCTTGGTGGCCATTCTGCACATATGCACTGCTGCTCTGGCAGTGTTTTCTTCACCGGGACCAGCAGCACCGGCGGACCAAGGAAGAAGACTCGGAGAAGGTCCTGCTGCCCAGCAGAGGTTCTGGCTCCACTGCGGCAACCTGGCTTCCTCTGCTCCTGGCTGGTGGTGGGAGCTGGCTATGCTGCTGGGTGGCCAGGCCTTCTCTACCACTCCACAGCAGAGAAGACTCGGGGGGTTTGTTCTGTCCCGGATCCCTGAGTTTCAGATTGTCTTGCATTTCAAACTCAGTCAGCCTATAGTTCTTCTCGCACACACACAATTATTTCTAGTTTATTTCCAGTCTCCCATGTAGGGGAGAATCCTGCAGGCCCACAGCCCGCCTGCCTGCCCCCCAACACATAGGGTGCTGCGTAGTCACACAACGAAGTCACTCTAGGTAAAAACAGATGTGCAGGCCAGGGTGCACTTCCCCGGCCTGCCCTGGGGTGAACCACTGCAACCTGCACTCTTCCGGTTGGTGTGAAGGGCTGTTCAAACGCACACCTCTCCACCCTTAACCCAGGCGTGGGGCTGCCAGCACAGGGGCATGGAGGGACCTGTGCTGGCAGCCCCATGCCTGGGTTAAGGGTCCCCTTGAGCTAGGGACTCAGAACTATGAATTGTCAGAAGGTCCTGCAGCTAACTGATTAATTGGGGGACAAATTTAAATCGGTTTTAGACAGATTAATCAGTTCAATTAATCGATTAATGGTTTCAGCCCTAGTAAGAACACCAGGTAAAAATACCAGGTAGAGAGCTTTTGCCTCCCCTTCAACTTGCAACCCTATGCAGCCACCTTTGCTACCTGTATGGTTATGCTGCCCCTGACAGCAGCATTTTGGCTCCATGCCCCAGGGCAGCCCACGGAACTTTTCACACAAGATAGGACACAAGATAGGACTCTCAGACCAATGCGGTGCAGCTGGATTGGCCCAGGATGAGCTGCCACCAAACAGCTGATGGGGAGAGCTCCTCTAGCCTCCCTCCCCACCACTGGTGGTTTGGTGCGCTCACCCATCTACCAAACAGCTAATGGTGGGTTCTCCTGGTGCCCCTCATTAGTTGTTTGGTGCATGCACCTGCCCACTAAACAACTGATAGCGGGGGCGCTCCTGAGGGAAATGTCAACCACCCTTTGAAAATGCTAGGGAGTTGGGCAGGGCTGCTGTTGCTGCCACCGGGTTGCTTCTCTGTCACTTTCAAAGTCAGGGCACCACTCCCCGTCCTCCCCACCCCGGAGGTTTGAAAGGGAGAAAGCACCAGTTCAGTGGGGCCCCCCCCATCAGCTATTCTCAGGTGAGTGGGTGAGTGCACTTTTGCGGGTAAGTAGCCTTTGCTTTAACCCCATAGCTGCTACTTCAAAATTAGGTATTTAAACCCCTTGCCACCCAAGTTTTATTTAAACAAAAATAAAAGTTTGTATAGAAGTTTTTTTGTAGCAAAGCTTCAATTAATCAATTGGGTCTTTTACAGAAGTTTTAGTATGTTGGCACAATAGTAATTTTATATTTTGTTTTAGGATTCCAGTAAGATATGTAAGTACGTATATGCGCCAAATATATATATTTGTCGGCGCACCCCCCCCTCCCCCAAAAATGACACGACAACCATAGTTTGGATTTTAAAAGGCCGCACTCTTTATTTAATCAATTATCTGTCCGAAATTGTAATGGTGGGGGGAATTCACTCAAGTGAATTGGGTCCAGCACCCTTAACGAAGTTATCACTATAACTCTGGGATTGGCCCAATATACCATCAGGTACCAATCCCTCTTAACTTTATGAACGTCTCCCCTTCTCACTACGGAATTCATGAGAAGGGGACCAGGGCCCTTGGGCCTGGGAAGGAGAAGAGTACCCTCAAGCCGGGGTCAGTACATGTCCCTACGGCCTTCGCGGTCCCCTCTCCCAAGGGGTTGACTCCTCCGCTTGCCATAACATGCCATTGCGGCTGAGCTCCCCTCATCTCTTATGGAGATGCCCAATCAAGATTCCTAACCTACCTAACCCAGGTGCTGGACCCCTGCCACCTAGGGGCTGCCAGGTATTTCTGGACAGGCCCGACCCCCCACCCCTTAAACCATATTTACTAGTACATCTCTTAACTTTTCTTGTACCGCTGCCAAGTACCATTCATTCCCCATGGGCGATAGATGGACGCCATCTGGTCTGTAGAGATCCGGCCTTCTATGGGTGATGGCTTGATGAGGAATCACTACTCCGCCTATGCCACTCAACCATTTCCCTATTTCCCTATTCACCGTTTTCCTGGTCTTATTGATCTTATATGGAGGTACCCCGACTCCCCAGGATATCCTTTCCACCCAGTCATTCCACAGGATGATTACACCGGGGAACATGCCCTTAATTGACCAAATGTCGCTTTTAATCATCTTCAACATTTGGACCCCTTTTGTCTCAACTAAGTCATTCTCTCCCACGTGTAACACTAGTATGTCAGGCCCAGGTCCTCTTTCTTTACTCAACGTGGAAATCAACTGATGCCAGCGCATGCCTCCTCGGCCCATCCACCTGATTTGGGCGTAGGCGGATAAGCCTAGCTGCGTTCCCCAATGGGTGATGTTCGCCGCCTTGCCGGCCCATCGCACCAGGCTATGCCCCACGATCCAAACTGTACACTTCGCCTGACATCTAGGACCTGAGAAGATAGAAATAATTATTCACGCTACTTGGCCAGGGGGGGCCTGACATATGCCTTATATGCCCTACTACGCCATCTGCCTATGCCCTGTACCTCCTGCTCCCTGAGGCCTGCTGCTGTAGCGAAACTGGCGGCCCCGATACGGAAGGAATGCGTTCCGAATAAACCGGCTGGGAGATTAAGGGCAGTAAGGGAAGCCCGCATGACTGTCATAAACTGGAATCTGGTAAGGGGGCTCCCATCATGGTGACAGAATAGTGCTCCAGGGACCCGAGGCCGTGTGGCCAGGTATCCCAGAAGGGCTCCCACAGGGCAGATTTGTGGACTCCCCGCCCTGGACAGGGTGACAGTGACTCCTCTCCCCCGTTGGTCTGTTTTTGATCTGCGCAATCGCAGAGACACCTCTTGATCCCCAATCTGCACATCCCCGATGGCGAGTGCTCGGTTAGCCCTATCACTGGCTGAATCGACCACTAGCTCTCCAACCCTAAATGCCCCGAAAAAGGCCACCGTGAATGCAGCTGTGAACAGCTTCGCTTCCCCGTTGGATGAGCATACTCGTGGCAACACACTGCACATTGTTGCGAGCAGCTGTGGGGTAATGGGAGGTCTACAGTCTTGTGGTGCACTATTTTCCCTGGCCCATGATTCTAACATGCGTTTGGCAAAGAATCCCCGATCAGGCGGGGAGTGACCTGCCAAGCGGCTCATGAATGCGACTGCAGCAATTTTAACCCTGATGGTACCTACGGCTAAGCCTTGCTGTCTAATTGCCAGCATAAATTTGAGAATCTGCGGTTCAGGGATAGGGAAACCCGTGTGCCAACCCTGGGAAGAACGAAAACCCTGGAACTCGTTGAACGCCCTTTGATATGCGACTCTGGTACGCGGGGCCAAGGATCCCTGGACGGTGTTATAGAGTTCTACGATCCAAGGTTCCACGCCCATCGGGGTAAGGGCTCCGGGTCCCGCCTGGCTCCAGGTGCGAGCGAGCGAAACCGCTCCATCTGGAAGCGAGATATGGCATCAGCCACCCCGTTGTCCACTCCCGGTACATGACGGGCCCTAAATACAATGTTGTTCCGTAGGCACACCAGCACAAATGTCCTAATGAGCCCCATCACCCTGGGCGACCGTGACGATTGAGCATTGATTATATGGACCACAGCCTGGTTGTCGCACCAAAATATTACTGTATGATTGGCAAAACAATCAGTCCAAAGGTGTACAGCCAATACTATTGGAAAGAGTTCCAAGAACGTGAGGTCCTTAATCACACTCTGTTCGATCCATTCGGTTGGCCAAGGGGCCCCGCACCACCGGTCCCTGAATATTACTCCGAAACCCATCCCCCCTGCAGCGTCTGAGTGGACCTGCAGTTCTGCTTCTACTAGGAGTTGATCCCGCCACACAGCCACACCGTTGAAGTCAGCCAGGAATGCGGACCAAATGTCCAGGTCGTCTTTCATATCCCGGGTGACCCTCACGTGGTAATGTTGTTGTGGGGAACCAGCCAGCTTGGCATACAGCCGTGACAGAAAGGCTCTCCCTGGGGCCACCACCCTGCAAGCAAAATTCAAGCTGCCAATCAAGGATTGGAGCTGCCGTACTGTCACCTTGCGGGCTAACCTACAATCGGAGATTTTTGCTCTCAAGTCAGCCAGTTTGTCGGCCGGGAGCCTGGACACCCCTTTCTCTGTGTCTAGTTCGATCCCCAAGTACTGTAAAGTGGTATCTGGGCCTACTGATTTTTCTGGTGCCAATGGGATGCCCAATTCGTCCGCCAGCTCTTGAAAGGAGTCCATTAGCCTCCGGCACTCGTCCGTGCCTGCGCGACCGATGAAGAGGAAATCATCCAAATATTTGGTGATGTCTCCCCCGTCGGCCCGCTGCCGAATCAGCCACTCTACGAGTGTGCTAAAACGCTCGAATGCCGAGCAGGAGATTGCGCATCCCATGGGCATCGCCTTGTCGAAGTAAAACTGCCCCTGAAATGCCAAACCAAGGAGATGGAAATTCTCTGGATGAACTGGCAACAGGCGAAAAGCAGACTTCACGTCACACTTTGCCAAGAGGGCACCAGGTCCCTGACGCCTTACCAGGTCTACGGCTGTATCAAAGGAAGCATACTTGACAGTGGCCAGTTCCTTGGGGATGGCATCGTTAACTGACCTCCCTCTCGGGTATGATAGGTGGTGAATCATACGGTATTCCCCCGGGGTTTTCTTAGGGACCACTCCCAATGGGGAGACAACCAGGTCAGGAAATGGTGGATAAGAATAAGGGCCGGCAAATCGGCCTTCAGCACACTCCTTCTCAATCTTCTTGCCTACGATTGCTTCTAGGCCTCTTATTGATTTTAAGTTGGGTGCCCCTTGGTGCGGGTATACCTCCCCCGCCGGAATCCGAAATCCCTCTCTAAAACCCTTCACGACGTAGTCGACCTCGTCTCTATTGGGGTGAGGTGCGAGAGCAGCGGCCAAGCGCCCCACCCTAATTGGTGTTGGGGCCCTTTGGTGGAGCGGCCTGTCCCCCTGCTCCCCCTCTGGCTGATAACCCCGGCGGCGCCCTACCTTTGTTACCCGACTTGGCCCTGGGGCATGCCGCAGCATTGTGCAGTCCGGCACAATTGGGACACGAATGCTTGAATCTGCATGTCGCCCGGGAGCATTTCCCCGAGCGCTCAAATTCAAAGCATTGGTTCGACTGGTTCGCTGGGGGCCTTCTGCCTTCGCCACGAAAAAGGTCACTGGCAGGTGCCACCCCCCCTTTGCTAACAGGTGCCCACTGTGCGACCTTGGTGCTCTCGCTGCATCTACCATGCAGTCCAACCATAAATCGGGTGCGTGGGTGTCCCAACGCAAACCCGGTGTAAAAGCTGCCCAGTGACGGAACTCCTCATCATATCGGAGCCAAGCACCTGGTGGCCCTGACTCGTATGCTCAGCGGACGATGTCCGCATACTTGAGTAGCTCAGGAGCCCGGGCCGGGTACGCCTGTATCACCACCCCTTGATAAATCGCAAAGGCCGCTGTCCAATTGGTCCAGTTTCTGTCGGCCTTTGGGCGCTTAAAGCGCTCCTTATCCTTTTTGTCCTCGGTACCCGCTGGATCTACCAGTGGGTCCCTGAAGAGGAGGGCGAAGAGATCTATGAACTCCCCTTTCCATATCCTCTCCCTCGTGGCTGGCAGGAGGTGAGCTCCCATGGGGGTTGACACTGCAGCGTAGCCCACCCCTGGATGCATATACTGTGGCATTTCATTGCTTGGGAGGCAACCCTGGGCCGGCTGGGCCCCGCTGCCTCCCCAGACCTGAAGCGCCTGGCTGGCCTGCACAGGGGCCATTACCATGTTAGGGGGCTGCCAATTCCCTGCTGGGGGAGGAGGGCGGTATGCTGGTACCCAGGCCCCGTTCCACCAGACTAACTGTATGCTTGCTTCCCCCCCCACTCCTGGTTGGGGTGTCCCTTGTTGTCCTTGGACCATCCCTGCCTGCGGGGGGGGGGCTCCCACAACTTGTGTCCCTGCACTGGGATTGGGCTTCTATACCGTTGCGGGGTTAAATCCCCATCCTACCCCGGGGTACCCCCCGCCCCCAAAACTGCTGCCGGTGCAGGCTGCACCGCTCCTACCATACCCGGGGGGGGTGGCCCAACCACTGGTGCCATGGATCCGGTTGCTCCGCCTCCTCTCTGCTGCGTCATGGCGCAAATAGCCTGCTCCAAGACCATCACTCTCTGCTGCAGGTCCTCGTCTTCCTCCTCGGGTGGATGCGGTCTGGCTATGGGGTTCTGGTGTCCAGTGGCCCTGTATTCAAAAGATTGCGGAGGGGGAGGGGGGAGGCCCCAGCCTACCCCCATCCCCCTCCCTTTCACTGGTGTACTGGGTGGACCCGAAGGGAAAGGCGGGCCCCACGTCGGCCCCGCCTCGTGCCCCGAAGGTATTTGGGGGGTCCCCGGTACCTGTATTCCAGGCCATGTGGCCCCCTGCACTGCCGGGATCGTTTGCCATACACCTGCACTTCCCGGGTTAAGTGGTCTCATGATCCCTTGCATGTGTGCCCCGAGCACCTCAGATCCATGAACCGCTGGGATCGGGGGCCCTACCCCTGGACTCCCAGCCATTCCAGCCCCCTCCTGATTGCCGCCCGCTCCAAACTGAGGAGACGAGCGGCAAAATTCTTTCATTGCACCGCCCCTTCTGGGCAGTGCACCAATCAATTCACGCTCTCAGCGCTTCTCCCGGCCAGGGCTGCCTAGCAACCCTCGCCGGGTCCGGAAAGGATTCCCGCCATGCGGGCAGTTGTGCCGCTCTTCGGCCCCTCCCTCCCCCCCTCCTCCTTCCCATCCGCCGCAGAGCCTCTTGCTGATGCGGCGGAAATGGGGGGGCGTGTGGAGGCACATCCTCCAGCTGCGGGCCTGAGGGGATGACCCCCCGGCTCACCGTCCTTCATGGTGAAAGGGGGGGGGAGCGAGACAATCGCCCGTCACCGCTAGAGGCGGCGGCGAAGGGTTACTTTTCCTATATAGAATTGAATCATTCTGTTTTATGGGGTGAGAGAAGGGGCCATTCAGTTCCACAAAAGCAATTGAAAGAGACAGCAGCCAGGACCGGTGCAAGGATTTTTGCTGCCCTAGGCAAACAACAGGTGTTTTTACACACACATTTCCCCTGCATGTTTGTTGTTACATCCTGAACTTTCTGTGTGTCTAAATCACTCACCCAGATCTTAAACATCTGTCTCTTTGAACTTCTGCATAGAACTTATCCCAGAACCTTTGTGTGTAAAAAGTTCTACTGGTAAACTGCTTTGCTCCAGGCAGCTGTGGTCACTTGGTTTCCATGGCAGCCCCTCATGTCTACAGCTGCGGCTACTTTAGGCTGCCTCAGGGCAGTGTTTGTGTGAAGAATGCATCTGGAACTTACTTATGGACTTGTAAACCCAGAAGATTGAAAGACCAGCACTTTAAGGTGTGTGTAAAAATGCCCATTATTTTGCTGCCCTTCCTGCCCAGACGCCACGCCCCGGTCAGCTCTGTGCACCCCTGTGTGCCCCAAAGGGTCCATGCTCTGCAGGCAGAGGGCAGGAGTGGACTAGCAGAGCTCCTCCAGAGATGCTCCTGTCCAGGCACTGAGCGGCTGGTGGTCCCAGCCCGCACTGCCTCCTGTCTCCTGATCCAGCCACCCCACTCCATGAATCAGTAGCTTTGTGGATAGCTAGAAACCATCACATACAGCAGCAACTATAACCAGGCTCCCAGTGCCGGGCAGGACACTCTTGTAAGAACTAGGGCAGCAACCTGATCAAAATTTTAGAAGATCATTTATGCCTTTTTTCTCGATATTAATTAATTAACCAATTAATTAATTAACCAATTAATTAACCAATTAATTAATTAACCAATTAAAATTTGCATAAATGTGCATAGATTTGCATTAGATTCAATTAATTTGCGTGCATTGGGTGAACTTGCCATCTATTGGAATGTGTCCCCTTGAGCTAGGGACTCAGAACTATGAATTGTCAGACGGTCCTGCAGCTAACTGATTAATTGGGGGACAAATTTAAATCGGTTTTAGACAGATTAATCAGTTCAATTAATCGATTAATGGTTTCAGCCCTAGTAAGAACACCAGGTAAAAATACCAGGTAGAGAGCTTTTGCCTCCCCTTCAACTTGCAACCCTATGCAGCCACCTTTGCTACCTGTATGGTTATGCTGCCCCTGACAGCAGCATTTTGGCTCATAACAGCTATCCCAGGTCCTATCCCCAGGGTGTGGATGTCATAGAGGAAAGCATCACAAAAGACAGTTTTCTAGCATCTTTAGGAAGCAGTAACATGCTTTCCAACCATTGGCAGAGGAGCAGCCTTTTCAATAATGTCTCAGCTAGGTCAGAAGAAAAATATGTTCATGCTTTTACAAATCCGGTTCCAACTTCTCATACTAATGAGCCAACTAGTAAGCAGGAGAGAAAGGATACAAACAGTGAGGTTGAAAAATATGGGGGAAAGAACAGGAAGATGCACCAGGTTCTTCTATTCCAGAAGTTTTATATTCCACGTGCGGCTTGTAGAAATAAAACTTTCATGGCGTTTTCAGAGTCACTCAGTCTTTATTTCAGGTACACAGCTGCGGGTATCACTCCATCAGAGTGAGACCCTGAATAAAGAGTACAGGCAGTTTTTATAGGTTTTCATAACTGTTGTTCAAAATCAAACATGCATACATCAGCAATCCCTCGACATCGCTTCCCACTCCTCTCTTCCCACTCCCACCCCTCTTCCTCCTCCCCCTCCTTCTCTCATGTCCTCCTTCTCCCCTGCCTCCCTTAAGGAAATCTCCTCTCTGCTCTCCTCCTCCAACCCTTCCACTTGCCCCCTTGATCCCATTCCTTCCCGCCTCCTCACCTCCATTACTCCCACTGTCGCCCCTTCCTTCCTGCACATCATCAACCTCTCCCTCTCTACTGGCTCTTTCCCTTCTGCCTTCAAACATGCCACAGTCTCTCCTATTCTCAAAAAGTCCACTCTTGACCCCTCTGACCCTTCTAGCTATCGTCCTGTCTCACTCCTTCCTTTTGCTTCCAAGCTGCTTGAACGTGTTGTCTACTCCCGCTGCCTTGACTTCCTATCCTCCAACTCCTCCCTTGACCCCCTCCAATCTGGCTTCCGCCCCCTTCATTCTACTGAAACTGCTCTCGCTAAGATCACCAACGATCTTCTGGTGGCTAAATCTAAACGTCTCTATTCCATTCTTGTCCTCCTTGATCTCTCTGCTGCCTTCGATACTGTTGACCACTCACTCTTGCTGGATTCCCTTCACTCCCTTGGCTTTTGTGGCTCTGTCCATAACTGGTTCTCCTCCTACCTCTCTGACCGCTCCTTTAATGTGTCTCTCTCCAACTCCGCCTCCTCCTCCTTCCCCCTCTCAGTTGGTGTTCCTCAAGGCTCTGTTCTTGGCCCTCTCCTCTTCTCGATCTATACCTCATCCTTAGGCAAACTCATTGCCTCCCATGGCTTCCAATACCACCTCTATGCTGATGACACTCAACTCTATCTCTCTACTCCCTCTCTCTCTCCCTCTGTTCAAGCTCGTCTCATCAACTGTCTCTCTGACATCTCTACCTGGATGTCTCAACGTCAACTCAAACTCAACATGGCTAAAACTGAACTCCTTATCTTCCCCCCTCATCCTTCCTCTCCTTCCTCACTGTCAATAACTATTGATGGAGTCACCATCCTGCCTGTCCCCCAAGCCCGTAGCCTAGGCTTCATCTTTGACTCAGCCCTTTCTTTTAAACCCTACATTGACTCTGTTGCTAAATCCTGTCGCTTCTCCCTCCATAACATTGCTAAGATTCGCCCTTTTCTCTCTGTCTCGTCTGCCAAAACTCTTGTTCATGCTCTGGTCATCTCTCGCCTCGATTACTGTAACCTCCTTCTCACTGGCCTTCCCCGGTCTCACCTTTCTCCCCTCATCTCTGTCCAAAACTCTGCTGCCAGGGTCATCTACCTCGCCAGTCGCTTCGACCATGTGCAGCCCCTCCTCTCTTCGCTTCACTGGCTTCCCCTTCCTGAACGAATCCTGCACAAGCTCCTAGTCTTCACCTATAAAGCTCTTCACAACCTTGCTCCCCCCTACCTCTCTGCACTTATCGCCCTCCATACTCCAGCCCGTGCACTTCGCTCCTCCTCTGTCCCTTCTCTCACCCTTCCACGCCTTCCCTGCTCCCCTAAGCGCCTTCGTCCCTTCTCACTTGCTGCCCCCCATGCCTGGAACTCCCTCCCTGTCCACATCCGCCTTGCCCCCTCCCTTCATACCTTCAAATCTCTCCTTAAAACTCACCTCTTTCGCTCTGCTCTGTCTGACTCTTTATCCTGCTGAGCCACTATTCCTATACCTACGATCGGTTTACCCTTATCCTTGCAACATGGACCTGCCTGCTGTCATTCTCATCGTAACCAAGCCAAGTACGTGCACTTGAGACCTCGCATCTTCATGAATGTTAGACCCCTTGTCTCTCCCTCTGTTCCCCTTCCTAAGTCTCTCCCCCAGCTCCTGTCTCTCAGATTGTAAGCCCTAGGGGCAGGGACCGTGTCTATTTTATTACTTTGTAAAGTGCCAGGTACATTGCTGGCGCTATATAAATGTTTGTTAATAATAATGTTTGTTAATAATAATAATAATAACAATCACGAGGTAAGTAAAGGCAATTAGCTCATCTATGCCCAAATAAGATAATTTCCCGTTCCTCTTTCCAATCCGGGCCATCTGTCATAGCCCAAAACCAACTGCGTTAGCACAAATCATGAATGTACAGACATTTGACCCAGACGTCTTCTATTACCTGTCTGATCATGAACCCAAAACAAACTGACAGAACATCCCTATCTGGTTGTCTCCTATATGTCATAGCAAAGCAAACATATGGCCCAACTAAAAAGCAGAAGCCGGAGATTCTGATAAATACTAAATGACTAGGGCAAAGCTGAATACTAATGACTAGGGCAAGTTTTCTTCCTTAATTCTATTTTTAAAAATAATGCACCAGTGTGCAAATTCTTTAGCCGTACAAGGTTCAAACAGCTGCCTCTTGCAGGCCTGTAAAGAGCAAGACTTTGGTCAAAGCAAAAGGCCCACAAAACCTAAATTTCCACAGGCTCTTTGGCCCCATTGTGGTAAATGGAAGTGGCTCTCAGGATTAGCCTAATTTGGGAATGTGGTAAATGAATGTGGCTCTCAGGATTAACCTAATTTGGGAATGTGGTAAATGGATGGGGCTCTTGGGAAACTAACTTTGTCCACTCCGTTCTATTCTATTACATGTGTCAGCATCAGTCCAGAAGAAAAGCATGTTCATGAAATTGCAGGTGAAAGCAGTGAAGAAAGTGGTGCAACAGATGCATCACTATCAGCAGCACTCAAAAAAGTTAATGTAACTAAAGATTCTCTTGCTAAGTGCCTGAGAGCAGTTGCTTCCGACAGAGTCTCCATGATGTCTGGGCACAGTACTGGTGTTGTGAGAAACTGATCACCAAATTGAATGTATTATATAAGAATTGCTGGCCTGATGAAATTCATGGTATGGAAATAGTGAAATTGAGTCTGTGTGTGAAAGATTTGACATTGATGATGCACATGAAACCATTCAGGTCTATAGGAACTCAGGTGGAAAGGAATTAAAGTATAGGGACCTGTTGATTGATATGAGCACTATTGCAATTTCCAGTGCCCAGTGTGAGTGAGGCTTTTCTCAAATGAATCTCATATGCACATCAGCACGGGCATCCATGCTTACTGAAAATAATACCTCATTATTTTTTCTCAATCTAGTTGGCCCACCATTGGAGAAATTCAACCCCATCCCTTATGTTCAGTCACACAAAAAAGCATAGAGCATCTGATGACACAAGGGGTGTTTTTAGAATGACAGGGACTCAGATGGAGCCCAGAGCTGCCCTGGGGGCCCACCCCTCCAGCCACCTGTTCCCAGATCTGTCTGGGTGTACTTTAGACAGACCAGTTATGTCCCCAGGCCATGGGACCACGGGTGCCCATGACTTTATGGTGTGGAATGGGTCTGCCCAACAGATGGGCAACAGCGCCATATTTGGCCATTGCCCTGGGTTTGACCAGCCCGCTCTGGGCGGCATGCTCCTGGATCGTCCGGAGCATCTGTCAATGAACATCTGGCAGTCACCCCCAGAGCTGCCATCTGTCTGTTTACACCCAAGGAGTAAGGAGAGAAAACACCATGATAACCAGTCAAATATGGGGATTGTATGGGCTTTTCTGGAGAAGTAAGACAGAAAGTAAGTGTTGTGATTTTCTTTAAAAGGTAAAACAATGAACAGAAAACAAAGCATTATAGTAATCTTATACATGATGAAGAATATATTATTGTAAATTTGTAAGTTCAATATGAACTCTTTCTAGTAAACTTTGATCTTGAACACATTTCAGCATATATAACAAAAATGGAGCATCAGGGTTTATGTACCCTTGAAGAATTTTCTTGGTTTATTCATTATAAAATTATTTTATTATTATTTATTCAAACCTATATCCCGCCCATCCTGTCCAAAGGCAGNGGGCGGTCTATGCTCCGTGTATGGACCACCAGTTATTGTCTTTTGTGGCCTTGTACCCCCTCTTTAGCTCCTTGGCCTTGGAGCGGCACTGGGCCACAGTCCTGTGGTGCCCTGCCACCTCCATGTCCAGCATGATCTTGGTGAACACATGCTCATTGTGTTTGTTCATGGCTAACTCCACCTGGTGCTCCAGGGACCACCAGATTCATATTAAGTCCTGGGTCTCCTTGTGCCCCCATTGCCCCCCTCGCTGGTACCTCCATCTCCTGTGGGTGCCCTCCTCCTCCTGCGGTTCCACCTGCTTCTCCTCTGCTTGACCTCCACTGGTCTCCTCCGGGGGGTCCAGCTCCCGGGCCTGTTTCCGGGTCTGTGGGTCAACATGGGGGGTTAGGTGCCTCATTCCTTCAGACCCGTGGCCCGCCTCCCTGCCCCCTCCTTCTGGGCATCCCCCTGCATGCCCCTGTGCTGCTGTGTTGTCCCCCCTCGCTCTCCTTACCCATTTCTGGGGTGCCTCTGTCCCCTGGCTGGTTGTCTCCTCTGGGGTGGCCTGCCCCGGCTGCTGCCACTGCTGCTGCCGCCACCGCTGCCACTGCTGCTGCTGCTTCTGCAGCTACTGCTGCTGCTGCTGCTGCTGCTGCTGCTGCTGCTCCTTCTCCTCCTCCTCCTCCTCCTCCTCCCTTCCTCACTCTCCCTCCACTCTCCTCTCCCTTCTGCCTTGCTCCATCCCACCACGTTCCCCTGCTGCTGTGTGCCCTTTAAATCTCCCTCCTCAGTCTGTGTGTTGCTTGTTGCCTGGCAGTGATGCTGTGTGCTTTCACCATGGCTGGGGATCATTTTTTTTTATCCCACCTGGTGGTAGTTGTTCAGTCATTATTTTTTTGTGGTTTCCCAATGGGAATCTCTTTGACCATGAATCTGGGGATGGTCCCATCCCGACCTCCAGAACCATGGTTGGCTTTGGCCCCTATGGGTGATTGACTGTGGTGAACATCTGGTTAATGCTGATCAGACATTCAGGGCTCTTTGGCTCTGCCGTGGGATTGACTGTGGTTCACTGTGATTGAGTGTGATCTCGTAACATCTGAAATTACCTGGTAGTTACGTTGAAGCAGGCCCTGTCAGCCACCATCAACATGAGTAAATAAGAAAGGGCACCAAAGGTTTATCTAACCACCCTAACCAGAGTTCAAGTTAAAAATACTTATTAAGAGGGATTCTGCTTTCTTTTCAGATTAGACAGGGGGACCTGCTTATCTTAGCTCCTACTGTCAGCTTGCATTTACCAGGTGCAGCTCCCCTATTTTCTTAGACTTATATTTGATATATTTTCTGTTTACTGAAACTTTTCATTTTAGAAAGAACTAGTGTTTATTGTCAGTGCATGAAGGAAGGAGGCAAGGACACAAAATGTGGGACTTACAGGCCACACTCTTAACACCCATAAATAGTTTGGGAGGGGTTATATTCACCTAATAATCCTGGTTCAGTGCATGACAATGTCTAACTGAAACTTATGCCAAAAGGCCACCGAAGGTACGGCTTGTTCCTAGCCTCCAATGGTGCAAGGCCCATCTGCCCCGACTCCTCCAAGTTGCCTAACTTGCAGGGGGGAGGGGTGCCTTCATGGCCCCTAACGGGGCCTGGAAGCAGGGGAGTGGACACTATCAGATCAGCCAGACCCACATTCATCCTGAAGGTTGTGTTGACTGCACCCCTCAGCCTCTAGGGGGTCAAGGTACTAGGCTGCTCCATGTCCTTCCAGCTGTACCCTATTCCCCATCTTTTATTTTATTTATTTATTTATTTATTTGTTCATTTCATTTCATTTCTACCCTGTCCTTCCCATGAAGGTCTCACATCTCTACTGAAAGGTTAGCAGGCTCAAGCGTAGTCAGATCTAGAAGGGGAGAGAGTTCCATAACTGTGGGGCAGCCACCAAGAACATTTCTCTGCATGCCCANGCTTCTAGGGTGGGGGATGTGGCTATGGGGGCAGGCTTGAACTCTGGCATTACAGTATTATTATTATTATTATTATTATTTTAAAAATTAAGCACTGGTTGAAACATTCAGTCTTTTAATTGACAAACTACTAACTTCACCATCATACTGATGCTTAAAAGATGCTGATTGATCGTGTGGGGACTCTGTTTGAACACCGATCATTGGACAGCCATACCATTCACAAATGTGCTGTTGAATTTGCTACATTTTAACCCCAGGAGTTGGATCATAAAGGCATTCCCGATCAGCTTTTACAGTTCAAATTCTTTGTACAGGACGAGCCAGTTGAAACCCCCAACCAAGCTGCTGCAAGAATTAAGACACAGTGACCTTGAATCAGTCCTTTATGTGGATTGCCCTGTGGATTTTCCTTGCACTGCCTGTCACAAATTGTGTAGATTCTCAATTAATGCTAGAGTGACAAATGAGCTTACATCAAGAATGCAACGAAGATGTGAATAACTTGTCTCGTATGGCAACACAATCAGAACTGGTACAACAACTGCACATTTATAACTCCATACAAGATCTTTCCTCCTTTAAAGCTCAAAAGAAACCAGTCCTTTGAAATAATTGTAATGTTTTCTTATAATAAGTTTGCCTTTTTCATATTTGATTACATAGCTAATATTGGCAACTTTCTATCAAGGAAGGTGATCAGGGTAATGATCTTTGGGCACTGCTATTTGGGCCATGAATGCTTAATCTGTGTTTGTATCCTATTTTAAACTTCTGTCATAATTGCATGAGAACAAACATGCCATTCATTTAACTGGTGTATTTAAATTATTTACTTTATAATCATTGTCAGCAGAAACTCCATCCATGAATATATGACACTGTATATAAAAACCTCCATAAAAACATAAACCTGAATCCAATCAAATTATTCAGAGATTACTAGGCTTCTGAAAGTAAAAAGTATAAATACTAGCAAGAAAGAAACATTGTATTCTGATGTTTCTGCAGCTCTGGATAGATTCAAAACACCTTGCTACCCTTCTTTTTTAGACAACACTCCTTTCTCCTCTAATGCAATATTTCCTGACAAATACCGATCAAATAATTTCTTTGCATCTTGATAGTTAACATACAACCATCCCTACCCACCCCACATAGGTTTTTCCAATTTGGAGGATTAAGAATGGAAGCAACAGCATCTTTTTGCTAACTCGTGCATCTCACATTTCTAAAAGTAATTCTTATATAGCTTTTATGTACAGCTGGAAGTATAACTAACTCCCTACAAGCAATGATCCACATCCTCATCTTGCCAAGAGTACCGTGAAGCTGAGGGACAGGGAGAAGAAGATATAAGTAGATTTGTGATCCCCTGAGCCTCAGCACTGCTAGGGGCTGCTAATATAGATTAGAATCAAAGTGGTTGTGCCTGTTAGCTATTGATCCTTTTTCACAGACACTCTAACACTGATAGAATGGGTGCTACATTTTATTTGTTGCAGGGTTGCAGGTGTGCTTTATGGGTGCCCTGCAACATGTATGATAAAATGTAACACCCATTTTATCAGTGTTAGAGTGTCTGTGTGAAAAGGGCCTATAAATTCCTAATGAGATACTTTCACAGCTTGAGATCACTGTAGTACAGAAAGCTCAGTAGTTTGACCTCAGTTCATTAATTCCTAATAAAGCTCATAAAGGGCAGAGAATGACATATGGGTATTATAGATTTCACTATTTCTTTAAGCTGCACAGGGATTCCTCCAGGTCAGAACAACCCCTATCTGGGTATTTAAAACAGATTTCGAAACCATCCAATTTATTGCATCCAGACAATCTGAGAGGGGGGAGGGAGAAGGTGTGTGTCTCAGACTAGCCTCCTCATCTATATAACCCCTTTGATTTACCCCACCCCACCGCTGCCAGGTCTTACCGTGGCATCCTGCCCTGAAAAGTGGCTGATAACACGGGCACCCCCTGGGTGTCGCTTGTAGAACTGGGTGATGTCATAAACCTTCCGGTCAATCACCAGCCACCGCTCCCAGTGTGGATCTCCATATCCTGCGCGGAGCGCAATCTCTTTCCAGGTGAAGACACGTGGAGAAGTACCAACATCAAGCCCTGCCTTCTCCATTCCCACTTCAGTCGAACCTGACTCTGAAACTATGGTCATGCTGCCTCCACACTGAGCACCTAACGTCTTCCTCCTCCTGCCTTTCCCCACTTAACCTAACATTGTGGTGACTCTGTTCACTCACTATTATTTGTATTGCAAATGACTCTGCTCCCATTGGCTGGAAAACTCCCCTTAGTTCCACCCTACTTATGCCTCATCCAACCCACTGGCTGCCTTACAATGGGATGTTTTCACAACTTGAGATCACTGTAATGCAGTAAGCTTATCAGTTCTGATCTCAGTTCATTCCTAATAAAGCTCAGATTTTAAAACCATTCAGTTGATCACATCTAGACAATTGGGGGGGAGGGGTGGCTCTCAGCAATCATTTCCCTGTTCTAACTATTGTTACTGGATCTCTCTTCTAACAGAGGACATTAACTGTTAGGGGGAAATCTGGCTGTCCTCTTTTGGTAAGATATGGAAAAATTAATATCCTATATCTGAAGTAGGAAGAGAAACCCACTCAATACTCCTGAAGCCTTGGTGAATGCTCCCTGATATGAGAAAGAGAAGACAGAATACATCATACTAATACTGGTAGGAAGAACATTACTGGACAACTTTCAGGGGATATTAATGCAATATAAAGAAAAAGAATAATAGGAAGATCTTTTAGGAATAGGAATATGTTCCAAGACTGAAAATAATTTAGACTATAAAAATCACTTTATTCCCACTTGTAACTTACTGTTCTCAGAGCACCTGCACTTGCAATGTTTCTTAGCTCTCATAAGAAGCAGAAATGGGTTTTAGTGTGATGTCTCTTACGAACATCATGTTGTGTAAGTGTACTATTCCTGCAGCACCAGTGTAATCTGTTAATTACCCTTTCACCCCATTTTAAGGAAAGCCAGGGTGGGTAATTTCAGATGTTACGTGTTCCCAGGTCACCACAGTGGATTCCTAACCGTGGTGAGCTGGCAAACCCCCTCCCGTGGTCCAGGAAAGCCATGAACAGATGTGCCGGGAGTGGGACCATGGCAAGGAAATGAATGGATGGACCATGGCCCGGGGCAATGCAACAGATATTACGCTGATTCTGGACCGTGGTCAGAACACCCAGAAGACACTGGGGTGGGGCGGGAGGCAGACATGGCCGACTGAGGGCAAATTCATTCATTCATTCATTTATTAGATTTCTATACCGCCCCATCCTGCACAGCAGCTCGGGGCGGTTAACAACAATAAAAACATTTAAAAACATTTTAAAATACAATCATAAAACATATCAATAAAGCTGGTGGTATAAAAATAAATACACAGGTGGGGGATTAAAAATCACCCCCCCCCTCCCTCCCAAAGGCCTGGGCAAACAGCCAGGTCTTACAGTTCCGCCGAAAAGTCAAAAGGCTTGGGGCCAGGCGAGCTTCCTCCGGAAGGGAGTTCCACAGCCGCGG
>QEPC01009073.1:0-12720 GCA_003113815.1 Sphenodon punctatus | reverse complement strand
GGACCCAAAAAGGGAGCTCCTGGGGGGAGACAAGCCACCACCCATTCCCACTCTCTGGGTTCTCCCAGTTAGGAACAAGCAGAACCACTCCACAGTGGTCCTGCACACACCCCTCCAGGTCCCACGGCCATGTCAAAAATACCCCATGGTCAACTGTATCAAAGGCTGCCAAAAAATCTAGAAAAATCAACAAGGTACAATGTCTCCTGTCAATTTCCAAGCAGAGATCATCAACCAAGACCACAAGTACAGTCACAGTGCCGTACCCAGGATGAAAACCCGACTGACATGGGTCCAGGAATCCAATCTATTTATTTATTTAGACTTGTCTGCTGCCCTTCCCACAATAGTTCAGAGTGGCTCACAATCAAATAATAACAACATTTAAACAATAAAACCTCACTCAAATGTAAACAACAAAACCTCTCACTTTCCCCTCAAAACTCCCACCTTCCCCACAACCCTACCCCAAAACCCATCCAACCCCTACCCCCATTCCCACCCACCAAATGCCCTTTACAAATAAAAAGGTTTTACACCACCTCCAAAAGATGGTTAGGCTCAGGCTTAAACGAACCTCCCAGGGAAGGGAGTTCCACAGAACCTGGGCAGTGACTGAGAATACCCTCCTGCACACCCCTGTCCTTTGGACAAGATTTACAGATAGAACCTGCAAGAGGATGGTCCCGGCTGACTGTAGGGGCTGCAGTAGGACATGGACAGACAGGCAATCTCTCATATATATGGGACCCAGACTGTTTGGGGCTTTAAAGGTCAAACCCAGTACCTTGAATTGTGCCCAAAAAGCTACAGTTAGCCAGCGAAGACTTCAGAGTACCAACATAATGTGCTCTGAGCAACTGGTTCCCAAGGAGTGGAGCTGCCACATTCTGCACCACCTTCAGCTTCCGAATAGTCATCAAGGGCATCCCCACATAGATCACATTGCAGTAATCTATACTCAAGGTGATGAAGACATAGATGAAAGTAACCACATCCGAATCAAAGAGAAAAGGATGCAGCCTCCTCACCAGATGGAGTTGGTGAAAGGTACTCCTGGACACTGCTGCAACCTGACAATCCATGTACAGAGAGTCCAGAAGCACTCCTAGGCTGCAAACCTGATTGACCAGAGGGGGCAAGACCCCATCAATAACAAGTGTCCCAATCCCCTCCAAGTCATAAGACCAGTCAACCATCATCACCTCAGTCATGTCTTTTTAAAAATAAAATATTGTCTGGATTTAGCAGCAACTGGCTCTCCCTCTTCCAGTCCCCGGCAGCAGCCAAGCATCGAGTAAGCATCGAGACTGAAAAATCTGGGTAAGACAAAAAATAGAGATAGAGCTGGGTATCATCAGCCTATTGATAACACCTCATCCCAACCCTCCAATGACCTCACCCAGCAGTCTCAGATACACATTGAACAAGAGGTGAGACAGACTAGAACCAACCCTGCGGGACACCACAAGGGAGACTCCAGGGGGATGACGAGCAATCTCCCATCACCCAATCCAATCCAATCTCCCATCACCACCCGCTGGGACATCCCCAACAGGAAAGAGCAGAACTACTCAAGAGCAGTCCTGCATACCCCGTCCATGTCTCGCAGTCACATTGACACCACCTCAGAATCAACTGTATCAAAGACTGCCGACTGATGAAACAAGATCAACAAGGTAGAATTCTCCTTGTCAATCTCAAGGCACAGATCATCAACCAAAGCCACAGGTACAGTCTCCGTGCCATATCCAGGATGAAATTCTGAGTGAAATAGGGCCAGGAATCTGAGCGTATTGAGATGAGCCTAGAACTGTCGAACAACCACCCATTCAATAACCTTCCCTAAAAAGGGAAGGTTAGAGACAGGCTGATAGCTGGCTTGGGAGTCAGCATCCAAGAATG
Organism: Sphenodon punctatus; assembly: GCA_003113815.1. NCBI lineage: Eukaryota > Metazoa > Chordata > Lepidosauria > Sphenodontia > Sphenodontidae > Sphenodon > Sphenodon punctatus. The sequence continues at coordinate 10,815 of QEPC01009073.1, read as the reverse complement.
GTTTGTTAAGCAAAGGCTGGACCACCACAGATTTAAGGGCATCCAACACCTTCCCCTCCCTTAGGGAGGCATTAACAACCCCAACCAACAATGCCCCCAATGTCTCTCGGCTGGCTTCCTTTCACCAGCAGGATGGGCAAGGATATAATTCACAACAGTTTGACCTCATCACCCCAAGCAACTGTTAAGGATATGTTTACTAGGGATAGGACACCAGGGAGAATACCAGATACCAGATTTACCCGTATCGGATCTCCCTGGTATCAGATTTACCGGTATTGGCATATCGGATTTTTAACATTGGCCACTCTACCGGTTTTTTTACATTGTGGCCATTATCTTCAATGGTTGCAATGTAAAAAAAAAACGGTTAAAGCGGCCAATGTTAAAAATCCGGTATGCTGATACCGGTAAATATCTGATTATCGGATTAAACCGATACACCTGATTATCGGGTGTTTCAGATTTATCCGATACTGATATTTCCACCCCTAACATTGTTTACCCTTGTGATCCTCTTAGACCTCTCATTTTCTACTACACAACCAAAGAGTGCAACAAAACTGCTGAGCTGAACATTAATAGGGATGTGCAATTCATGCCATTTTAATTAGTTATGAAAAAGAATGAAGCCCCATTCATTTTTGGGACTAATGTTATGAAAATGGATAAATAAGCAAATGATTGTTGTTTGCTTTTATCCATCTTCATTTTTTATTTATTTATTATAGATAATAAAATAATAAGAATAATTTTTTTAAATCACCGTGCATGCACAAATGGCTGCTTGGGTCATTCTGTGCATGTGCAGCCCCTTTCCAAAATGGCACCAACAGCATCAGAGTCATTTTGGAAAATGGAAGCCAGTCTGCGCATGTGCAGACTGGCTGCCCTTCCCCAAAATAGTGCTGACGCGGCCGACGCCATTCTGGAAAAGGGTGTGCACTAGCGGAATGGTCCAGTGTCCATTTGCACATGTGCAGTGGAGGGGTGGTGGTGGTAAAAAATTTTATTTGTAATAAATAAAATGAAAAAACACAAAAAACAAAAATGAATATATTCTTTATGAACCCCCCCCAAAAAAAAAACCAAAGGGTTTTTGTAAACAAAAATGAAAGCTAAAATGAAATCATATGATTTGCCTGCTACACATCTCTATTAACTAGTCACCTGAGTGAAAACACTGTGACAACTCATAGCCAATTGAATGATAGCACTGTAGGGAAGGTGAAAAAACAGGTGACCACAAGGCCAATCAAGGGTTCCTAGAAAAATTCCTTCCAAGCCCCCAAGGCAGCAACTCACATCAGCTCACAATGCTGTAGTATGGGGTAGGTGGCTGGGTACTCTCATGTCTCCTCGCTCCCAGCTCTGTTGCAAAGGGGGAGGCATGGGGTCAGCTTAAAGAGTGCTTGGGAAGCCTTTTTTCACAAGGCTTCCTTTGTGCTGAACTGGGTCGTTGCTAAGCAATGGCCCCATGCCTGCTCCCAACCCTCCCTTCTCCCTGAGACCAGCACCTACGTCTTTTCTCCCTGCTCCCAGGACGTGAGAAGGGAGAAATGACCCTCCCCCAAGTGAGGGGGGAAGAGGGATTGGTACTAATGATATTATTAAACATTCAAGGAAGAGAGGCCCTAGAAACCAATGTTTTAAACATTGAGAAGATTTAAATTCAGTCTCCGTGTCACTTTTCTCTATGATAGTTCCAGTCCAACACATAACATCATGGGAATTTAGGGCTGGAAAGAACTTTAAATAGTCATTTGTCAAACCCCTGACTTTAAGCAGAACACATTTTACCTAGCTGATCAGAAAGCGGTGTTTATGGAACCTATTTTTTTAGACTTCAACTCGCAAGGACTCCATAATCCTCCTTGGTAAGTTGTTCTACTGCCTAACTGTTTTTATGATAACAAAAGTCTTCCTAATATTTAAACAAAGTCTTTTTTCCCCTTCAAATTAACCCAATTGCCTCTTGTTCTATTCTCAGTGGGCAAAGAGAACTAGGTGCAATTTTGCTTGTAACATCCTTTTTATATATTTCAAAACTAATCCTGTCCTTCTTAATTTTCTTTTCACTAGGCAGCTAAACTTTTCTAGTTTCTTCAACCTCTGTTTATACATCTTAAATGCTCACCCTTTAATCATCATTGTTGCTCTCCTCTGAATCCTCCCCAGTTTGTCAATATCCTTCCTAAAGTGAGGTCCCCTGACTGGGTGTAGTACTCCAGCTGAGATCTGGCCAGTACTAAGTAGAGTGGAGGAGTATTACTTCCCATGTCTTGGAAGCTATATTTCTATTAATGCAACCCAAAACAGCATTTGCCCTTTTTGCTGCCACACTGTCTTGTTGGCTCATTGGTTGAGTACAGACAAGTAGCCCATGCTAGTCCATGTTAGTCTGGGAGTCATCAGCTCATTCATTTGGTCACTGCCAGATGTTCACGCACATCTGACCTGGGGTGGGTGTCAGACTGCTATGGGATGCATGGGACAGAGAAACTTGGTGATGCAGCCTGGGCTAAGGCCAGCCCAGCCAGGAGAACTGGGCTAATGTGTGACCTTCTGTCTGTTAGGTTCCACCCAGCTTTGCAATGGGGCAAGGTCCACTAGGACCAGAGAGATGCAGTCAAAACTCCCAGAGAGGCCAATGGAGCAGCAGCACCCAAATGCCCTCCCCAAAAGACTGCCCCGGCATCCTTAAAAGGAATAGGCAGCAAAGGCAAAACCACATTGGGTGTTCCCAGTAGGTACGGCAGCTTATGCCCAATACCCATCCCACAATGCAGTGGGAGACAGAACCAACCAAAGGGGGTACCATGGAGCAGGAGGGCAGACAATCCAGAATACTAAGTCAGTGCACCTGGTGGGGGTGAAACAAAGTAGTCATCCCACAGTATGTATGTGGTTCGTGTCTACCACTGTGTTCACAGGCACCCACCAGCACCACTGCCCCAAGGACATAATTGGAAATGCAGAACCCCACAGCACCAGAAGACAGTCCCTAAGCCACCCAACAGAAGTGGGTCCCTTGGAGTGAGGAGGAAATGAGAGCATTCATCAGGATCTGTGAGGATGCACAGGTCCAGTATGACCTGTGCAAAATGCACAGGAATGAGTGGGAGTTCCAGGGGATCACCAATTGGATGGTGGAGCTCAGCTACCACCTAGACAGGAGACAGTGCAGGCTGCAAATGAAGGATCTGAGGAGTGGTTACAAGAAGATGAAGGATAACCTCAGTCTGGCCGCTGGTGCAAACACAGTACTACGTGGACCCCCTAGACACATTCTTGTGTATGAACACATCCATAGTAGCTCTGCACCTCACCGGCACCAACCTCATCCAGAAAATCCTTCACGTGGACACCCGACCCCTGCTGCCAGTCCATGCAGGCCCCTCTCAATCCGGTAGATGCCCTCACCCCTCTAAAAAGTCGGAGCCCTCAGGCACACAACTCACCATGTTCAGCCACATCCCCGGCCCCCAGCCATCCTCTGACTCCAAGGACACCACCATCAGAACTCTCAACCCCTACCCCCTCAAGCCAAAGGCTTAGTCCCGGACTAAGCAGTGGTGGAGGAGGATAGGACAGAGGACCTGGAGCCTGAGGGAAGTGGAAAGTGAATGCACTGGAGGGAGGTGGGGGAGGTCTAAGTGACCCATCCAGTCACCAGTATAGCCATCACTCTTCGCTGTGTTCACAGACCTGGCCACCATCATCTATGCATTCATAATACTACTCAAGGCTAGACTAATACAATGTGTTCTACATGGCACTGCCCTCAATAGCTGTTCATAAACTGAAGCTGGTGCAAAATATGGCAACCTGTCTTCTGTAAGGAGTGTGTCACTGTGGAGCCCCAGAACACAGAGGTGTTCTGTCTAAAGTACTATCTAAAGATGAAAGGCATGACAAGCATCTGGGAGGGCACTGCTGTGGACTTGTGGAGTCTTACATGCTGAACAGGCAGGCGTGAAGGACAGCAGCAACAGGCAACGAGGCAACAGGTATGACAACTGGGGGTAAAACACTGGTCTGTGACGGTGGGAGTGGGGTGGCCCCAACCAATGGCTGTCCTTTCTGTCCCGCTACAAGTCCAAAAATGGGAGGGGTGCCAGCACCACAATGACCATCTGTGGGCACCCGGTGAAACCAGGCGCTGCGGGCATGGACCCAGCAGCACAGGTAGGATCTGGCATGGGAGCTGATAGACAAGATCATGTGGCAGGTGGACAAGATCCGGAACGCCTTACAAGGGCTGGTCGAGGAGCACTGACAGTTCTTCTGGCAGTGTGCCACCCAGCACAGAGACCTCACCAGCAAGGGGCACAGGGAATGCCAGATGAAGATGCAGGGCTTGCAAAGGTCTGTGGAGAGGGAGAGTCACAGGATGTGACATCATGTAGCAGTTCCTTAGGATGCAGGGCACCCTCCTCCACCACATGGCCACCACCAGTGCTGCAATAGTCACTGCTCTGGGGTGGGACCCAGTTGCTGACCTCCCACCAGAGTTCCCACCATGACCACTCTGGATGTTGATCAGGTTTTGCTGCCAGACAGCACAGCCATGGGCCTGAGTACCCTAATCCCTGTACCCATCCAGGATCAACAGACTCTGAAGGCGCAACCCACTAGCAGCCATTTGAGTGACCCCTCCACTTACTGCTCGCAACCATGGAGGCCCAGGTGGACAAGGAAGAGGAGGAGACAACCCCCCTGGCTGGACTGGCACCAAAAATAACATGGCCAGTTGTGGGCAGGAGGGGGGGGTGGTGGTTAGACAATGAAATCAATAGATTTGTGTTGCAATTATATAGTGAATAAACTTTCTGTTATGACAACTGTGGCAGGGTTGCAGGAGTGTGCCCTGCCCAGGGGCTTTGAGAGTGGCCCATTTAACACTGCACAATGAGCGGGCCCTTTAAAATGTCAGAGGGCATGTGTGGAAAGGAGGTCACCTAGGGTTAGAATAGTCTTGAGTGAGCAAGGTGGCCAGAGTAAGAATGTGTGAGCACAGGTCAGTGGCAGCTGGTGGGATCTGAGGCTGGTGGGTCACTGGGTGGGACCAGAAGTGGGTGAGCCTGGGCCAACAGTAGGCATGGCCAAGTCAACAGTAGGTGAGGCCATGATTAAAATGTCACACTTATATGATCAATGGAATAGAACATGCACACAAGGATAGGGGACAGCTTCAGGGCACAGAATCCCCTCCCCAATTTAAACAAGTTTATAAAAAATGATTAAGTGATCACATGTGGAATGCTAACAACAATAATTTTATTTTTATTGTCCTGTCCCCATAACTATCAGACTACTTCTCAAACTATCAGAACACTTATAAACCCTTAAAACTTATCAGAACTTATCAAACACATGTATAACTTATCAGACTATCAGAACACTTATCAAAAACGTTAAGATTAAGATACACACAGTAATGTTTGACAGTAATGTTTGACATTAGTATAAAATGTGGTGTGGGGAGCATTGAACACACTAGTATCCTAGATTCAAGAAAACGTTTACTGCGCAAACTCAACTCAAAAACTCAGCTCTCCTCCCTCCCCCACCCCCCACCCTCTGGGAAAGCCAGGAAAATAAATTATTATTATTATTATTATTATTATTATTATTTTTAAAGAATCTTTTTATATTAATCATGTCACAGAGCCAGGCCTACATTGGGGCAGCAGGCCTGGGCATGGGGGCACACAATTACCCCTTTGCCTCCCCTCTTCACCCAGTCACAAGGAGAGGAAAAAGGTGTTTTGTTATGCTCTCCTCCTTTAAAGTAATGAGCACGACTGAGGGGAGGCTGCTGCAAAGCAGTAGCTGCTTGTGGCCACTGACCGGGGTTGCGTGTGCAATGCCCGGCAGAGGCAGATAATTTTGGAGTCTGGCTGGGGTTGCTAGACAACCCAAACCAGGGGTGCAAGTGAGGTCTTGTGTGTGAAACTAGGGCACAGCAGTCAGCTGGCCCTGAGCTCCAATGCAGAGGCGCATGGAGTAACTCAGCAGCACTGGCTGTCCTGGAATGCTTTTTGCCCAATGGCCCAAGTGGAGCAGGTGTGGTGTGGCATCAGGGGACAAACCTGGTCTACTCTAGACCAGAGGTGAGAGTATGCTGGCCTTGGAGCGGGGGGGTGGGGAGGAGCACTCCTGCCTGTTGACCTTTCCGCAGGCCAGAGAGTGGCTGCGGGATTCCTCATCCCACGCCCCGTGTACTTTTTAAAAAACAAAAGGGGGTATTAGTTAGGTCCAGGGGTGTGTGTGTGTGTTAGTGGCTGAACTCCTCTTCGTGTGGGATGGCTGGCCAGGGGACAAAAGGCACACTCGCGCTAAATCGTGCCAAAACCCTAGCCCCTGCAGGGATGAAAAAGCTTTTGTGACAAGCTTACTGTCCCCCAAACCAGGAGCCCTCCTTGTCCCAGTACCTGGTAGTGGCCCCCTCACACACACACCAAGGAAGGAAGGGGTGACTTTGGCAAGGGGTTAGACTGCAGGGGAGGGAGGGAAGGGGGCTGCTCCAGGATGGGTAAGAAGGGGGAAGGCCCTCCCCCAGCTAAAGGGTTCTTAAATGGAAGTGATAGTGGTTTGGTTTAATCACTAGCAGGTGGTATAAAAGCATAACATGGACATTTTCATCTTATATGTTGCAACTGGGATTTTTTTTAAGAAAGAAAGAAAGAAAGAAAGAAAGAAATGGGAGGTTAAGAAGGTAATTATGCTTAGAGGAGAGTTATGTATTTTGGTACCAAGAGGTGCAATTTCTGCCCAAAAGTGTATCTTCTGGATGGGGAGCAATTTACAGGGAGCAGCTTTATTGGGGCATACAGAATATGGAACCCAGTACAGGGGGGAGGTCTGCAGAGTGGGCAGTGCTGTCCAAGAGGGAGTGAAGCAGGGGAGTCTTGTATAGACAGGGAATTGCAAAATAATGACCATAATTGTGCAGGGGGAAAGTCCTGGACAGAGGAGAACTTAGGGAGGGAGGGGAGCTTTGTACAGGGAGAGAGCTTAAGGATGGACACTGCAGCATTTATACCAGGAGGAGAGTCCTGTACACAGCACAGTCAGGGAGCCCTGTACAAGGACTGAGCAATCCAGGGGTCCTGTACAGGGGGAGATCCTTATAGAAAGCAGAATGGCCAGTGTTGCACAAGAAAAAGAGCTCTGACAGTGAGGAGTAAAGTGGAAGTCTCCTGCACAAACCATGAACTAGAGAGATCATAGAGAGCAGAGTTTTTAGAAGTTTGCAATGCTTAAACTGAAACAAAGTTCTTGTATTCTTAGTAGAGCAGGGAGTTACCACTAAAAATCCTTGCCTTGCTTGCTATTTGAAGGTCAGGAATTAACAACCTTCTAAACTGAAGGGAGCAGCTCTTCCACCTTAGCCTCCCCTAAGCCCTGCTCTCATAGTGGTTACACTGAGCAGCATTCTACTGTGCTAGCAGGATAAATTTTCTCCACTGCATTTTATTTAACCAAAAAAAACCTTTGATATTCCCTAATAAAAAACCCTATGGTTTACAGGAAGAGTTAAGGATCTTGCAAACTCTAATCATACGCTAAAAAGCATAGAAATTGCAAGTTAAGGCTCTTGCCTTAACTTCCGTGCCATGTTAGTAGTAAAGACATTGTACAGTCTCACATATTGTGCTCTCTTACAACTTAGGCTCCATGCACCCACACTTTTCCTTCGTCTTTCAGCCACAATTCTCTTCCTCTGCAGGTTAGGAGTAATACTGAAGCTGGGGACAGGAGTGAGTGAGCTGGCCCCTCACCCCCTCCTTTCCCTCTATCCTTTCATTTCAGTTGGGGAGAATGGGACAGCTGACAAATGGCTCACAACTGCCCCTCTTACCCACTAGTCCCCACTGCCCTCCCAGAGCACAGTGAAGCTGGGTACAGTCATATAAAAATGTTTAATTAAAACTAAGTTGGGTATGCACTGAAATTAATAAAATGGAATGGCCATTGGAAGGAATGGAGGAAATAGCAATGTCAATTTCTAAAGAAATACTATTGTTATTATGCTCTTCGACTTGTAACCACATGTTATTTGTGTTATCTTATGTACTACCTATTGGTTTATTTTATATGTTATGGCCTATGGCTCAAACAATAAATTATACTGCTCATCATCAAATACTATTGTCATTCCAACATCCAATTAGGTGACTGAAATTATACAACACAACTGCATCTTTGGAAGTACATGAGGAAGGCAAGAGGGTGTGAAATGATGAGGAAGACACAGATGCAGTAAATGGAATGTTTGGAATGACAGGGGAAAATACAAAAAGTGTGCAGGATCAACTAAGTGGGTGGAATGACAGGAGGAATTAGAAATAGTTACAAAAATAAGGTTCTGAGTGAAATAACTGATTCAAAAAACTGATGGGATACCAGGGTGGTGATGTGTGTTCCTGCGGCCAGAGTTAACCAGGCCGGGGAGTAGGCCTCCATTCCCTAGGCGGGATGACAGCAGTTCCATCACTTCTGTTAATACCCTTTGACTCTCAGGTTAGCCGCCTGCTTGGGGAGCCTGAAGCAAACCTTCCCTACCTGCTGCGGCTGTCTTGGACTGCAATCTCTAGCACTGCAACCAGGCCCATCCCAGCAGAGCCTAGTCCAGCCAGGGAAGCCTGCCTCATTCCCCCATCCATAGGCCAGTGACACTGCTCATAAGCTAGTGAGCTCACTAAGGCAAGCCCATATCCCATTCCCTCTGTGGGATCCCACTTTCCAGAAGCCAATGACTACCCTATGAACCAGAAACCACTCTCTTCCAAAAGAGAATCATGCTTCATTCATCTACCCCAAGCCAGCATGAACCAGCTCAATGCCCCATTCCCCCTCCCCAAGCCAACAAACTCCACTGAGCCTAATCCCATACCCCATTCACTGCCTAGCCAGTGATATCCTCTAAGCCAGACCAATGCCACTCCCCCAACCCCAAGACAGCAACTCCACACATGAACCAGCTCCTTGTTCCATTCGCCCCATTCCCAAGCCAGCTGCATGCATCATGCTCCCTCAAGCAAGCAATCTCCTTGAGCCAGACCTATGCTGCACTCCACCCTCCCAAACTAACAACCTCCCCGTCCCCACCAAGGTAGCTGTAGTCTCCACCCTCTCCCAAACCAGTGCTCCCCTATTCACACTGGCAGCATACTCTGCAACAGTTTTGATTAGGGCTGAAACTAGATTTTGACTTTTTCTTGGTTATTGCTGAGAATCACTGTGCTTGTCTCATTTTAAATGAGAAACAATAACTGAAAAAATTGCCATCTTGACAATTCTCGGTCAAGAATCTTTTTTTTAATTACTGTTTACCGGATTGTTGTTTACCATTGGACTGCTGGTTACCGAGTTACCATTTACTGGGTTGTTGTTTACTGGGTTGCCTGTGACCCAAATCCAATAACCAATAAACATGGTACTAATAAACCAATAACCAATAAACATGGTAATAAACCAATAAACCAATGACCAATAAACCAAAAACAAATAAACAAAAAACAAATAAGAAATAAACCAGTAACCAATAAACATGGCAAATTGGCAATAAACCATCAATAAATAATAAATAAAAAAAAAAATAAACCAATAACCAATAAACATGGTAATAAAACAATAAACCACAAGGTAACCAATAAACCAATAACCACGGTAAATGACAAATCACGATAACCGGTAAACATGGCAGATGGTAAATTGCAATAACGACCCAACAGATAAACTGCAATAACCCGCGGTAACCGGTAAACATGGTAAATGATAAACGATAAATTGCAGTAACCAATAAATCGAGTTTCATCCGAGATCTCGATTGGGGTTCAAAAAAGCTGCCAAATCTTCAATTTGATTCTTGTTTCAGCACTAGTTTTGATTTCCTTTCCTTTCCTTATATGCCTGCCAAACAAAATGTGCAAAAAGAACCTACTCACCAGGACTTGTGTTCACTGCATTTCCCCCATTGGCAATAATGGGGGAAATGCAGTGAACACAGGTAAGGATCCAAATACAATTAAATGCACATACAAAAACCACAAATCCAAATACAGATACAAATGCAAATACTTGACCCTGTGCACAGCTCTAGTTTCCACTTACATGGGGAAATTTCCTTAATATGGAAAATGCATATCTATGGAGAGGATTATAAAATAGGGGAAGGGGGGAATTCCTCAATTACTTGTTCCTCAATATTTAGGGTTTTAGCACTGAAGTGGTAAAAAAAAGGCCAAATTTTAGTAAACCTATGGAGAGAGAAGCAACAGACTTTAGTAACAAATTGATTATGATGTGCCCATCAGATGCCCACCCCTATTCTGTGCCTCCTCCTTGTGTCTCCACACACCTTGGACTGGTTCTGCACCTCCTGAAACTAGTGTGTGCTTTGGTCAGCTGGAGGCTGGCACTTCTAACCTTTGCCTCTGGAACCCAGGCCTTTAGATCCTGCTTGTGAATCTGGCCATTCTCTTAGTATGATTTGGCAACTACTTAGATAGGGGCTCAGTGTCCATGGAATTTGCCCCCTATGCTCTGTTCCTGTCCCGTTGCATCCAGCCAGCCCTGCCTCCTGATATGGAATCCTGGGACCCTGACCCTGCATCAATTCTCCTGCATATCTCTCTGGACCTGATCTTGCACTGACTTGCTGTGCCCCAACCCTTGAGTCCTTACAAGAATGATGAAATATTTATGGAACATTTAGCCATTCACAAATTTAAACAAAATCAATGACACAGAATAAGAAGTAGAAGGAATATAAGCATACAAATATAGAATTCAACAATGTTTCTC